>JACEIK010003507.1:16241-48595 GCA_018107945.1 Datura stramonium | reverse complement strand
GTATAATAATTCTAACATGCTTACCGTACTCATACTGAATATAATATATGAATTTTGAAACATTCTACTAGAATTTGTACTATTTTTCTATACTAGATTTACTAGCTTGCCGAAAAAAACTAGTTTTACATACCTCAACTGCCGACATTCTGATTAATGGCGTAGCTCGGCTATTATTCAACTATTTCTCCCAACTGTATTCATATTCACAAAAGAATAGGCCAGAATGTTCCATGAATGTTCAATCAACTGTTGCTTGTTCTCTTTGATCTACTTGTCCTCTATGATTTGGAATAGGCGTGAGACTTCTGAGTATTGCTTGAATTGCATTTTGAATGCTATTTCATTGTCTCCAATGTGGAGTCGATCCTTGACTTGTCTGAAGATATAGAACCCAATTATGAGATCCTTCCCTGGAACATCTAATCCAAACAACTTTGTTCTAAATTTTAGTCATGGGAAGAGCTCAATTGTTATTGGGTGTTTTATGATGATAGTTGATATTAGGATTCCATTTGATGTAGTGTTGAAGTTCTTGAAATGGGAATTCCATTGATCATCAGGAAGGACTGCGAAGATCTTGAAATGGGAAATCCCTGTATCATCAAGAAGGACGACTGGATTCATCAGTGATGATGCTGCACCAGTATCAATGAATGCAATGACCCGGATCGGCTTATCTCATTTGGATGGATAAACATTCAGCTGGAGTTGAGGAATATTTATAATGCTGTTGATTTCTTCCTCAACCTCTGAAATCTTGTAATGTTCATGTCCATGTTATTCATATACATTCATGGAGAAAAGAGTGTCCTCTAATGGCTCATATTTTGCTGAAAGGACTGATTCAAGATCATTGTCCTTGACATCAACGTATTATTCTATCTCAGTAAGAAGGTTGATAGATTATTTAGCTTGAGGACAGTTCTTTTCAAAGTGTCCGATCTTGTGGCAGATAAAGCATCTGTCATTCTTCTGGAACCTGCCTGGATGCTTTCTCCTGAAGTATTTTGTTTTCCTGGTGTATTTGGATCTTATTCCAGTAGGCTTTGGCCATTTGAACTTCTTGTATTTCTTGAATCTGTTTTGCCTTCTGGCATGGCAAGAGCAATTTGACCTGGTGATTAGATTAGTTTTGCTGCAAGCTTTATCAAGGGTTGGATTGTTGTGCATGATCTGCCTCAAATTGATATCTTTGTACAAATATCTTCCAGTTCCATGAAAATTGCTTTCCTTATATAGCTTATCTGGGAATTGTGATTGACTTTAACATTTCCTAGATAATCGTCATGGTTCGTCCTGCTAACATCTTTGGCAAGGATGAAATGAAGGTTTTCTTCAAACTGGCGTCTCCACCAAGTTCAAAGTATATTTTTTCCATTTTTTGGAAATGAATATCAATGACATCTCTGTCTAATGATATGCAATTCATCTCGAAGAATTGTCTTCGTATCTTTTCTTTCCTCTGGCCTATATCTCCACAAAAGACTTCATACAGGATTATGATGTTGAAAGCAAAGTATTGGGATGTGCTGTCCACCAATCTCTAAGGATGCCATAGAATCTTGACGTGAATTCTGATAGGATTAGATACTTCTCCTGCTCTACCACGTGTTTCGTTACCATCCAAGTAAGAAATTCTTGGACTCTTTGAGGCCATTTCAAAACCTTGACATCATTGAGAGTGAAAGTGTGGAACTCAGTTCCAATAAATTTTGGTGTTGGTTGTTCTGGTCTTTTTTCTGGAATCGAGTATTTTGTCATCTGTCTTGATCATCATCAACTTCAGAAACTTCTTGTTCTCTTGGTTGGTTCATGTATATCGGTGGATTGTCTTCCTCGGAGGTGTCTAGTGAGAGATTCTAACTTGACTCAGTCTCCGGTTCTTCAGTTTCATCAGTAGGATTGCTATCTGTTATCTCTTCAGTACTAGATCCTGTGCTATCATTTTCTTCCAAGCCATATAATTCCGGAACAACTTCATCTAAGATCATAAAGTTTTCTTTATCTGCCTCATTCGAACATTCTCCAACCTCTTTCCTTCTTTTGTCCTGCTTTTCTGCTGCAAGAGCATCTTTCTTTTCACAAACCCATTTGAAATGTCAACCTCAGTTTCCTCTTTGGATTTTTGAGGATAGAATGATGGTTCATGTGGAATGAAAAGAGAGGTAGTACTTGGACAGGCCAATTTAGGTGATGAGTATGTTTGTGACGACATACGAAAAAACGAGGACTTTAGAGAGTTGCTTTGGGTTCTTTGTGGCTCAAATGGTCCATGTCTCAATTGTTTGATTTTCTCTTTGATGTGAGCCATTTCTTTTTGTTGCTGTGAAAAGAAGTTGAAAAGTGAGGTGCCGGGTGGACAGATCTCATACTCCATATTCTGCAGTCGCAATTCCAGGGCTCGGATAAGACCAACATGTTGTTTGGATGTCTGTTCCACTTTCTTCTCAATGTTCTCCACCTTGCTCATTATCTTTGTCTATGTGTGAGCAACGTTCTTAAGGCCAGTGCCGATGTTGGTCAACACCTTGTTCTGACAGTTTGCATTCTACAATTGCTAGTTGATGGTAGCCTCAATATAACTTGTTGGTGGCTTTTCTCCAGTGGGAAACACAACATTTTTCTTTAGTATTTTTTGTGCATGGCTTACACCATCTTTATCAAAGGGTTGTTGTGATTGGAATTCTAGAGTATGACTGGAGCGAGATGTACACATCATGAAGATTTTAGGGTTGTGAGGTTTTTTGCGAGAGTAGGTAGAGTTGGCCAATCTTGGGGTTTGTAGGAGACAAGGAATTCATATTTTCCTGGGCGGCTAAGGCAACCGATAGATGGATCCCCATCTTCATATCGCTTTCGAAATTCCTTTTCTGAGCATCTCTCCTTCTTCTTTTTAGGTTTGGCTTTCTTTTCTACATATTCAACTTCATCCTCTCGGTATTCTTGGCAGTCACATTGGATATCCCAAGGGTTGTGCCCAGTAAAGGGACATTTGAACCACCTTATGTCACAACCTTCATGATTGAACTGTTTGATCCAATCTTGTTCACTCATGACAGCTGGAAGGCTCCAACCGAATGATCCTCCTTTTCTTCAGGCAAAGGTTCGGATGAAGGCTGGTACATCTGAAGAGAAAAGGTTGTGTTGTTTAGTTTTCTGATCTGAGAGTGGTCAAAGATGATAGCTACAGTTTTATCATGTTTTTTGGCAAAGATTGATTTTGTGGATCGAAGAGGTTCAACAGGAGGTTCTCTCATCCGCTCATAGTTTGTAACTCATGAGTCAGAAAGAATTTTTACAAGTTCTTCCTTTGGTATTTTACTAGGTATTTGGGTGCATGTGGTAGTTCCATTGGTGGCATCTACATGTAGAAGTAAAGCATCATCTCCACTCGGAAATGAAAAATCCATGGCATGGTTCTGAACTCGCCAAGCTATTTGATAGTGAAGATTTTCCTGGATAGCATCTCTAGCTTGTGGTGCTCCATGTATTTGGACTTGGAACTTTAAGGCTTCTATCAGATATGGATCGCTTATGGACATGTTGTAATTTTGATATAATGTGCCAAAGACTGTCCTAGAATTCAAGGTGACCTTAGTTGTACCCAAATTTGCATGTTGGTACTCTTGGTGTAAGCCATGCTCCAAAAATACTAAAGAAAAATGTTGTGTTGCCACTGGAGAAAAGCCACAAATTAGTGATATTGAGGCTACCATCAACTGGCAATCAGAAAATGCAATATGCCAGAACAAGGTGCTGACCAATATCAGCACTTCTCTCAAGAACGTTGCTCACACAGAGACCAAGATGATGAGCAAGGTGGAGAACATTGAGAAGAAAGTAGAACAGACATCCAATCAACATGTCGGTCTTATCTGAGCCATGGAATTGCGACTGCAAAATATGCAGTATGAGATCTGTCCACCAAGCACCTAACTTTTCCACTTCTTTTCACACAACAAAAAGTAATGGCTGACATCAAAGAGAAAATCAAACAACTGATGCATAGACCTTTTGAGCCACAAAGAACCGAAAGCCACTCTCCATTGTCCTCCTTTTTCCCTATGTCGTCATAGACAAACTCATCACCTAAATTGGCCCGTCTAGATACTACTCTCCTTTCATTCTACATGATCCCACATCCTATACTCAAAAACCCATGGAGGAAACTGAGTTTGACATTGCAAAATGGGTTTTGGAAAAGAAAGATGCTCTTGCGGCAGAAAAGCCGGCCAAAAGAAGGAAAGGAGTTGGACAAAGCTCCAAAGAGCCAGATCCAAAAAACATGATTTATCTTAGATCAAGTTATTTTGAAATTCTACGACTTGGAAGAAAATGATAGCACAGGATCTAGTACTGAAGAGACAACAAATAGCGATCCAACTAATAAAACTGAAGAAGCGGAGACTAAGTGTAGTGAGAATCTCTCACTAGACACCTCCGAGGAAGACAATCCACCGATATGCATGAACCGACCAAGAGAACCAGATGTTTTTGAAGTCGATGATGATCAAGATGGGATGACAGAACACCCGATTCCATAAAGAAGACAAGAACAACAAACCTCAAAATTGGTTGGAACTGGGTTCCACACTTTCACTCTCGATGATGTCAAGGATTCAAAATAGCCACAAAGGATCCAAGATTTCCTTACTTGTATGGTGATGAAACACTTGGTAGAGCGGGAGAAATATCTAATCCTGTCATAATTCACGTCAAGGTTCTCCGACATCCTTAGAGATTGGTGGACTGCACTTGGGATATATGAAAAGAATTCTTTCCTTACATCCCAAGATTTTGCTTTCAACATCAGAATCCTAGATGAAGTCTTTTGTGGAGATACAGGCGAGAGGCAAGAAAAGCTACGAAGACAATTTTTCGAGATGAAATGTGTATCATTTGACAGAGATGTCATTGATATTCATTTCTATAAAATGGCAAAAATAGACTTTGAACTTGGTGGAGACGCCAGTTTGAAGCAAGCCATCATTTCATCCATGCCAATGATGTTAGCAGGACGAACCATGACGATTATCGAGGAAAAGTTCCATTCAATCACAATTCCCCAAGTCGGCTATATAAGGCAAGCAATTTTCATGGAACTGTAAGATACATGTACAAAGAGATCTATTTTGAAGCAAATCATGCACAACAATCCATCCATTGATAAGGCTTGCAGCAAAACTGCTCTAATCACCGGGTCAAGTTGCTCTTGCCATGCCAGAAGGCAAAGCAGATTCAAGAAATACAAGAAGTTCAAATGGCCACAGCCTACTAGAGGAAGATCCAAATACACCGGGCAAACAAAATACTTCAGGAGAAAGTGTCCAGGCAGGTTCCAGAATAATGACGGATGCTTTATCTACCACAAGATCAGACACTTTACAAAGAACTATCTTCAAGCTAAAATATCTATCAGGCTTCTTACCGAGATAGAAGAATACGCTGATGTCAAGGACAAGGATCTTGAATCATTCCTTTGAGCAGAAGATGAGCCATCAGAGGACACTCTTTTCTCAATGGACATATATGAAGAACATGGACATGACCATTACAAGATTTTAAAGGCTGAGGAAGAAATCAACAACATTATAAATATTCCTCAAGTCCAGTTTAATGTTTATCCATCCAAATGAAATAAGACGATCCAGGTCATTGCATTCATAGATACTGGTGCAGCATCATAACTGATGAATCCAGAGTTCTTCCTGATGATCAATGGATTTCCCATTTCAAGAACTTCAACACTGCATCAAATGGAATCCTGAGGACCACAGTTATCACGAAACATCTGATAACAATTGAGTTCTTCCAAGAACTAAAATTTAGAACAAAGTAGTTTGGATTAGATGTCCCAGGAAAGGATATCATAATTGGGTTCCATATTTTTGGACAACTAAAGGATTGAATCCACATTGGAGCATAATGAATAGCGTTCAAAAAGAAATTCAAGCCATACTTATAAGTCTCACGCCTATTCCAGATCACTGAGCACAAGAAGATCAAAGAGATCAAGCAACAGTTGATGGAACATTCATGTGTTGAATCTCATAAGGAGTTTATGAAGAAATTCAGAAACCCACTCTAACTGAATGAAGAGTTTTTCAACAAAATCCCATTCATAAAAATGAAAACATCAACCCAACCAAGGCAAGCCACTTTGGCATGAATCCGGAGCACCTTCAACTTGTAAAGAAGGAGTGTGCTGAACACATGGAATTTGGACTGATCGAGCCATCTGACTCTCAATGGGCATGCGAATCTTTCTATTTCAACAAGAGAGCTGAGTAGAGAAGCAGTAAATTTAGATTAGTCATAAACTACCATCCACTCAATCCTTTTCTCCCAGATGATAAATTCCCTATACCAAATAGGCTAACCGTATATTCACACTTAGCCAAAGCTAGATATTTTTCCAAGTTTGATCTTAAATATAGATTTTGGCTATTGGGATACATCCTGAGGAAAGACAAAAAATAGGATTTTATATTGCACAGCAACACTTGCAATGGAAGGTTATGTATTTGGGTTGTAGCCTGCACCCTCTCTATTCCAACAAGCCTTGATCAAAATCTTTCAACCTATCCTCCACACCTCACAAGTATACATTGACGATATCCTATTATTTAGTGATACTCTGGAGGAACACCTTGCCTTACTCCATCATTTTCATGATATAGTAAGAGAAAATGGAATTATTCTATATGGAAAGAAAATTGTTCTTGTTCAAAAAGAGATTGATTTCTTAGGGATGCATGTTTACAATGGAGCATACAGTCCAAGTCCTCACACATGTCAGGAAATGCACAAATTTCCAGAACCCATCTTCACTTCAAAGCAGCTTCAACAATTTTTAGGGATAATAAATTATGTTAGAGATTTTATTCCTAAAGTCTCTACATATATCTCTCCACTTACGAAGATGCTAAAAAAGAATGCCCAAGAATAGGGTAAAGAGAAGGATGAAACTATCCGAAAAAATAAAGCAGGTGTCCCAGCAGGTGAAGCCTCCATATTCCTTCAGATGGAAAGAAGATACTGCAGAATGATGTCAGCAATGAATACTAGAGTGCAGTTCTTCTATAAGAAAAAGATGGCCATAGAAGGATATGCGGATGTGCTAGCGGAAGATTCAAGGATTCAGAACAACACTATCATTCCACCTTCAAGGAGAATCTCGCTGTGATGAATGGAATAAAGAAGTTCAACTTCATCCTAATTCACACTAAATTCCTGATCGAGATGGATATGAAGTCGTTCCCGAAGATGATCCAGATAAATTCGAAGATACTTCCACATCCACAAATTCTCAGATGGGCACAATGGTCCTCACCCTACAAATTCCAAGTGAAGCACCTGAAAGGGAAACATAATTTCCTTGCAGACTTCCTATCCCGACCAGATTAATTCACAAAAAAGTTTTTTCCAGAGAAACCCAAGAAGATGAAAGGACCAGCCAACCAAATAATCATGATTACTAACTCACCAAGTCCTAGGTCATTGAGACTACGAAGCCATCCACCGGACTTGTTCAGTCAATATGAAGACCCATTTGATCCATCCATCCTTATTGAATGACGGACTTTCTATGAAGTATAGGTTTTCAGAAAGTGTTGAGGATCCGTCCTAAAGTCGTATGGAGTCAATCCAGAATACACGTTCTATCACGTGTTCATACCACTTGCCAATGATTTTTCACAAGAACTCTTATGGTTCTTCTGGTACTTATGTCACTTGCATTACATCCTGATGGACTTCAGATGCAATGTATTCAGGAACTTTGACAAGATTGAACCATCTTTGAAAACATATCTACAGTGGTTTAGGTCGTGGAAGTACTGGTTTCAATTCTTTAAGAATTCATACAATGCAAAGGTATTCAAGCTGCATAGACCAATAAATTTAATCGATGGGAAAATCCATACCGAGCCAGAACTCTCTTTCTGTTAGTGATTTCTAGTATCTATTTTGTCCTTGGAAGAAGAATACTATGAAGCACATAGCTTTATCTTCCAGTAAAATAAGTGCATTCCAAAAGGGTTTGGTTGAAAGAATGGGTGCCATGGAACCACATTGATAAACATCCTCACTGGGAAGAAGTCCAAAAAGCAGCAAAGGAATATCAAGCACGCTACGAGATTACCATAGATGTAATCACTCAAGCCATCACACGGATAAGGCTGAAAGTCCCATCGAATACTCCATCGCAGAGCTCTCAAAATATGGAGCAAGCCATGGCAGAAACATTAAGCAGAAAATGCTACATTAAAAGATCGTTGAAAGAAGCTTGCATGATACAAGCCTCTTCGATGGAAAACTTGGCTTCTGATGGAATCTAGGTGGAGAATTTTCAAACCCACCAGTAGCACCTCCAAATGTTGTCCCACCAAATAATGGTTGATGACGTGTGCAAGACGTCTGCAAGAATTTGAAAGCTCACCGTTTCAGATCACCCGCTGAAATTTACTACCTATATGAAGATGAAAGCGAACCCTACTTCACATGCCATCACATGGGCTTCCTTGTACATATTAGGCTAGTCGTTTTATTAGGCCATTTTTTTATTAGGCAACTATTGTTATTAGTATTTGTAGATGAGTTTGCTTAGTTATGTGTGCCAGATTTGTTTTTATTAGACCATATAAATAGGTATGTCATTTTCATTTTGTTAGGCTTTATGGAAAGGTGTGCCTAGTCTATCTTGTATTGAGTCTTGTCTTGTAGTCTCCTTAACCCTATATAAAAGAAGTTTGTACATCCATTGTAAATCAGAGTAGAGAGCAGCTAGTTGAGTCTTGTAAAAATTTCCTATGTTCAATAATATGAGTGTTTGCTAAATTCTCTCTAGTTCTTCCTTTCAAAAGGCATGGTATGGCTGATCCTTGAAGTAGTATAGGGCCTCGAAACATAGGGTAAGGAAGATTGAACCAAGTTCAATAGTTTTCCAATGCTTATAAACAGCTAAATTTATAAGTAAAGTAAAAGATTTCCTGAGTTGCGTAGCTTGGCAAACCGTCCGGGTGGATGTAGAAGACAGCCCCTTTTTGTATGGATATTCTTTTATGTCCATGATGAAATTTACTTCCGAATGACTTGGCAAAGCATCCTCTGGGATGTTGAAGCTGGGTTTTGTGGAAAGCCGTCCGTCGGGATGTTGAAGCCCAGTCCCTCTTCATAGAAAAACTATTGTGCCTCCAATCTTACCGCCTTGACCGCTGTTTCCTCGCCATGTGCTTGACTTCTTTGCGTGACAACCCTCTCGTTAACCCTAGATGGTATCAGAGCCATCTGTTTACCCCAATTGGTATAAGAGCCAGACCCATCCTTTTGGAGGGACGAGCAGTTGGAGTAGCTATGAGTGAGCCTACGTCCAGTCCTTGTAAATATTTTTATTCGTCAAGTCTTTGTAAATCCGTCACCAAAGTACCTATGTCTCACACACTTAGTAAAACTTTGTCTTATAAATATGACTATCTTTATAAATGTAGATATACTACCCAATGAAAATATAGTGTCAAATACATACTTACCTCTTCTAAATCCTTATATTGACTTTGCCAAAAATACAACCAATCCGTATTTACAAATTCATTCTTTAGTCCAACATAAACCAAAAGAGATAAAAGAATATGTTGCTACTTCGAAACTTGATTAGCATCCTATTCTTGCTACTCAAGAAGAATAGTTTTTCATCCTACAGATTCCTAATGATATTCAAAGGCAATGGAAAAATCACGGAGTGACCCATATTCATTTTGGTGTTGTTCGAATCTCCTCTTCATATCATGGAAGGAAATGTCAACTTGTTGTTGCACGCCTTTCACTCCTTCATACTCGATACCAAGAGTACCAACATGCAAATTTGGCTACAATTGAGGTCACCTTGAATGCTGGGACAGTCTTTGTCACCTCATATCAAAATTTCAACATGTACCAAAGCGACCCATATCTGACAGAAGCCTTAAAGATGAAAGTCCAAATACAATGAGTTACACAAGCTAGAGATGCAAACCAGGCAACTGTTCACTATCAAATAGCTAGGAGAGTTCAGAACCATGCCATGGATCTTTCATTTTCGGGTGGAGGTGATGCTTTACTGCTACATGTAGATTCCACAAAATAACTACCCCATGCACCCAAATACCCATAAAAATACCAAAGGAAGAACTTGTCAAAATTCTTCCTGACTCATGGGTTACAAACTATGAGGGATTGAGAGAACCTCCTCTTGAAACTCTTCGATCCACAAAACCTATTTTTGTCAAAAGCCATGACGAAACTGTAGCCATCAGCTTTGAACACTCTCATCTCAAGAAACAAAATTTTTCTCTTCAGATGTACCAACCAACATCAAAACCTTTTCTTGAAGATAAAGAGGATCTATTCGATTGGAGCCTTCCAGCTGTCATGAGAGAACATGATTGGATCAAATAGTTAAATCATGAAGGTCGTGACATAAGGTGGTTCAAATGTCCCTTTACCGGGCATTGCCCTTAGGATATTGAATGTGACTGCCAAGAATGTATGGAGGATGAAATTGAATATGCAGAGAAGAAAGAAAAAACCAAAAGAGAAGAAGGGGAGATGCTCTGAAAAGGAATTTCGTAAACGATATGAAGATGGGGATCCATCTATCGTTTCCGTTATCCATCTAGGAAAATATGAATTCCTTGTTTGCTACAAACCCCAAGATTGGCCAACTCTACCTACACAAGCCATAAAACCTCACAACCATCAAATCTTCATGATGATTCCATCAAGCTCAAGTCATACTCCAAAATTCCCATCACAACAACTCTTTGATAAAGATGGTGTAAGGCATGCACTAAAAGTACTAAAGAAAAATGTTGTGTTACTCACTGGAGAAAAGCCACAAATCCGTGATATTGAGGCTACCATCAACTAGCAATCAGAGAATGCAATTTGCCAAAACAAGGTGCTGACCAACATCGGCACTTTCCTCAAGAACGTTTCTCACACACAGACTAAGATGATAAGGAAGATGGAGAACATTGACAAGAAAGTGGAATAGACATCAAATCAATATGTCGGTCTTATCCAATCCTTGGAATTGTGACTGCAGAATATGAAGTACAAGATCTGTCCACCAGGCTCCTCACTTTTGCAGTTCTTTTCACAGCAACATAAAGAAATGGATAACATCAAAGAGAAAATCAAACAACTGAGACATGGACCTTTTGAGCCAGAAAGAACCCAAAGCCACTCCGCAAAGTCCTCATTTTTTCCCTATGTCATCACAGACATACTCACCACCTAAATTGGCCCATCCAGGTAGTAACTTTCCTTTCATTCCACATGGACCCACATCCTATCCTCGAAAATCAAAATAGGAAACTGAGTTATAAATTACAAACTGGGTTTGGGAAAAGAAAGATGCTCTTGCAGCAGAAAAGTAGGCCAAAAGAAGGAACGAGGTTGGAGAAAGTTCCAAAGAGCCAGATCCAGAAAACTTGATGATCTCAGATCAAGTTATTCCTAAATTCTATGGCTTGGACGAAAATAATAGCACAAGATCCAGTATTGAAGAGACAACATATATCGATCCTACTGATGAAATTGAAGAAGCGGAGACTGAGTGAAGTGAGAATCTCTCACTAGAAACCCCAGAGGAAGAAAATCCACCAATATACATGAACCGACCAAGAGAACCAGAAGTTTCTGAAGTAGATGATATTCAGGACGAGATGACAGAAGACCCGATACAAGAAAAAAGACCAGAACAACCAACGCCAAAACTGGTTGGAACTGGGTTCCACACTTTAACTCTTTAGGATGTCAAGGTTTCAAAATGGCCTCAAAGAATCCAAGATTTTCTTACTTGGATGGTAACAAAAAACTTGGTAGAGCGGGAGAAGTACTTAATCCTGTCAAAATTCATGCCAAGGTTCTCCGGCATCCTTAGAGATTGCTGGACTGCACTGGGGATATATGACAAGAATACTTTCCTCACGTCCCAAAACTTTTCTTTCAACATTAGAATCTTTCATGAAGTCTTTTGTGGAGATACAGGCCAGAGGCAAGAAAATCTACGAAGACAATTCTACAAGATGAAATGCGTATTATTCGACAGATATGTCATTGATATTTATTTCTAGAAAATGGCAAAATATACTTTGAACTTGGTGGAGACGCCAGTTTGAAGAAAGCCATCATTTCATCCTTGCCAATGATGTTAGCAGGATGAACCATGACTATTATCGAGGAAAAGTTCCAGTCAATCATAATTCCCCAAATCGGCTATATAAGGAAAGCAATTTTCATGGCGCTAGAAGATATTTGTACAAAGAGATCTGTTCTGAAGCAGATCATGCACAACAATCCATCCCTTGATAAAACTTGCACCAAAACTAATCTAATCACCAGGTAAAATTGCTCTTGCCATGCCAGAAGGCAAAGCAAATTCAAGAAATAAAAGAAGTTCAAATGGCCAAAGGCTACTGGAGGAAGATCCAAATACACTAGGAAAACAAAATATTTCAGGAGAAAGCGTCCAAGCAGGTTCCAAAAGAATGACATATGCTTTATCTTCCACAAGATCGGACACTTTGCAAAGAACTTTCCTCAAACTAAAAGATATATCATACTTCTTACCGAGATAGAAAAATACGCTAATGTCAAGGAGAATGATCTTGAATCAGTCCTTTCAGTAGAAGCTGAGCTACCAGAGGACATTTTTTTCTCCATGGACGTATATGAATAACATGGGCATGAACATTACCAGATTTTAGAGGCTGACGAAGAAATCAATAGCATTATCAAAATTCCTCTAGTCCAACTGAATGTTTATCCATCCAAATGGGATAAGCCGATCTAGGTCATTGCATTCATGGATACTGGTGCAGCATCATCACTGATGAATCCAGTAGTCCTTCTTGATGATCAATGGATTTCCCATTTCAAGAACTTCAACACTACATCAAATGGAATCCTGACGACCACGGTCCTCACAAAACACTCGATAACTATTGAGTTCTTCCCAAGACTAAAATTCAGAACAAAGTTGTTCGAATCAGATGTCCAAAGAAAGGATCTCATAATTGGGTTCGATATCTTCAGAAAACTCAAGGATCGAATCCTTATTGGAGCCTATGGAATAGCATTCAAAAAGTAATTCAAGCCATACTCAAAATTCTTATGGCTAATGCAGATCACTGAGGACGAGAAGATCAAAGAGATCAAGCAATAGTTGATGGAACATTCATGTGTTTAATCTCATAAGGAGTGTATGAAAAAAAGAAGAAACCCACTCTGGTTGACTGAAGAGTTTTTCATCAAACTCCCATTCAAGAAGAATGAAAACATCAACCCAACCAAGGCAAGCCACTCTGGCATGAATCTAGAGCACCTTCAACTTGCAAAGAAGGAGTGTGCTAAACTCATGGAATTTGGACTAATCGATCAATCTGATTCTCAATGGGAATGCGAAGCTTTCTATGTCAACAAGAGAGATGAGCAGACAAGGGGCAAACTCAACTTAGTCATAAACTACCAACCAATAAACCATTTCCTCCAAGATGATCAATTCCCTATACCAAATAGGCTTACCCTATTTTCACACTTATCCAAAGCTAGATATTTTCCATGTTTGATCTTAAATATGGATTTTGGCAATTGGGGATACATCTTAAGGAAAGACCAAAAACTAGATTTTGCATTCCTAACCAACATTTCCAATGAAAGGTTATGCAATTTGGGCTGAAGCTTGTGCCCTCTCTATTCCAAAAAGCCACGATCAATATCTTTCGGCCTATTCTCTACACCTCACTTGTATAAATTGACGATATCCTTTTGTTCAGTTATACTCCGGAGGAACACCTTGCCTTACTCCGTCATTTTCATGATATAGTAAGAGCAAATGGAATCATGCACTTTACAAAGAAAATGTTCCTTATTCAAAAAGAGGTTGATTTCTTGGGGATGCATTTTTGCAATGGAGCGTACAGTCCAGGTCCACACATATGTCAGTAATTTCTCATATTTCCAGACACCAACATCACCATAAAGCAGCTTCAACAATTTTTAGGGATCATAAATAATGTTAGAGATTTTATTCCTGAAGTCTCTACATATATCTCTCCACTTACAAAGATGCTCAAAAATAATTCCCAAGCATAGGGTAAAGAGCAGGATGAAGTTGTCCAAAAAATAAAGCAGGTGTCCCAACATGTGAAGACCCTACATATTCCTTCAGATGGAAAGAAGATACTGCAGACTAATGCCAACAACGAATACTAGAGTGCAGTTCTTCTAGAATAAAAAGATTCGCATAAAAAGATATGCAGATATTCTAGCGGAATATCCAAGGACTAAAAAAAATACTATCATTTCACCTTCAAGGAGATTCTTTCTGTGACAAATTGAATCAAGAAGTTCAACTTCATCCTGATTCACACTAAATTCTTAATCGAGATGGATATGAAGGTGTTCCCGAAGATGATCCAGATAAATCCAAAGATGCATTCACATCCGCAAATTCTGAGATGGGCACCATGGGCCACACAAATAAACATCCTCACTGGGAAGAAGTCCGAAGAGCAGCAAAGGAATATCAAGCCCCCTACGAGATCACCAGAGATGAAATCACTCAAGCCATCACATGGATAAGGCTGAACGTCCCATCAAATACTCCATCACAGAGCTCTCAGAATATGGAGTAAGCCATGGAAGAAACTTTAAATTAAGAATGATACTTTACAAGATCGTTGAAACGAAGCTTGCATGATATGAGCTTTTTCGACGGTGAACGTGGCTTCCGATGGAATCCAGGTGGGGAATGTTCAAACCCACAAGTGGCACCTCCAAAAATTGTCCCACCGAATAATGGTTGATGACGTGTCCAAGACGTGTGCAAAATTTGGAAGCTCAACACCTCACATCAACCGTCGAAATTTACTACCCATATGAGGACGAAAGTGGGCCCCACTTCACATGCCACCACATGGGTTTCCTTGTAAATATTTGGCTAGCCGTTTTATTAGGTTGTTTTTTTTATTTGGCATCTGTTGTTATTAGGCATTGTAGATGAGTTTGTGTTGCTAAGTGTGCCAGATTTTTTTTATTAGGCCATGTAAATAGGTGTGTCATTTTCGTTTTTTTCGATTTTCTAGAAAGGTGTTCCTAGTCTATCTTGTATTAAGTCTTATCTTGTAGTCTTCAAACACCTATATAAAGGAGGCTAGGTTGTACATTGTAGATCAGAGTAGAGCCCAGCTAGTTGAGTGTTGTAAAAATTTCCTATGTTTAATAATATGAGTGTTTGCTAAATTCTCTCTTGTTCTTCCTTTCAAAAGGCATGGTATGGCTGATACTCTAAGTAGTATAGGGCCTCAACACATCGGGTAAGCAAGCTTTTTCCAAGTATAATAGTTTTCCAAAGTTTATAAACAACTAAATTTATAAGTAGAGTAAAAGATTTCCTGAGTTGTGTATCTTGGAAAACCTTCAGGGTGGATGTAGAAGCCAACCCATTTTTGTGGGGAAATTCTTTTATGTCTATGATGAAATTTACTGTTCGACTGACTTGGTAAGCCATCCTCCGTGTGTAGGCTTCATCCAAAATGGCACAACCTTCCATTGGAAATGTTGGTCAGGAATGCAAAGTCCTATCTTTGGTCTTTCCTTAGGATGTATCCTCAATTTCCAAAATCCAGATCTAAGATCAAACTTGGAAAAATATCTAGCTTTGGATAAGTACGAAAATAGGGTAAGCCTATTTGGTATAAGGAATTTATCATCTTGGAGGAAATGGTTGAGTGGGTGGTAGCAATTTTGGGTACAACTGAGGTAAACTCAGATTAGTCATAAACTACCAGCCACTCAACCATTTCCTCTAAGATGATAAATTCCCTATACCAAATAGGCTTACCCTATTTTCATACTTTGCCAAAGATCGATATTTTTCCATGTTTGATCTTAAATATGGATTTTCTAAATTGGGGATACATCCTGAGGAAATACCAAAAACAGGATTTTGCATTCCCGACTAACACTTCTAATGGAAGGATATGCCATTTGTGATGAAGCTTTCACCCTCTCTATTCCAAAAAGCCATGATCAAAATCTTTCTGCCTGTCCTCCACACCTCACTAGTATACATTGATGATATCCTATTGTTCAGTGATACTCTGGAGGAAGACCTGCCTTACTACGACTTGTTTTGTGGATGTAACGAGTCATGGTGAGGCACATTATAGGATAAGGTGCAAAGTATGCATGAGGAAACAACGGTCGACAAAATGGCCGGTTGTATAGTATGACGACCCATCATTTTAAGTCATGGGTTTAGCTGAGACCTAAGTCTGGACAGTGAACAACACGGATCATCACCACGGGTCGTGGTGTCCTCCAACGACCTGTTGGAATGCCCGTTGGTTCGTCTAGTGAAGAATTTTTCTATGAAATCATTAAGGGCATTTTCATCATTTCTATTTCCTAAGGCCCTATACTACATCGTTTAAGGCTCGTAATGGGGGGTTTTAGGAGGGGAAAACCTATTCTAAGTCATTTCTTTCATGCATGCAAACTTGGGGAGTTAAGGGAGGTGATCTAGAGCAAGCTTTCAAGGTTTCCATTCAAATTCTTCTTGGGCAATCAGAGAAGTGGTTGAATCATGCCCTTTTAGGTATGTAGGGTTATGACTGGGTGTTTCCTTCCACACCCATGCCCAATTTCTAAGTTATGAGAATATCCTACGATCAAGTTATGGGGTTTTCACCCAAATGCATGAATCTTCTATTTCTTTAAATAGGTATGATTAAATAATGTTTTCTTTATTGAATTACGAAGCATGGGAAGATTTTAAGTTGTTTTCAATAAAAATCATCTTTCTATTTTTATGAAATTAAAGGCCCATTGATAAGAAGTTCATAAAAGAAGAGATTTGTGATGAATATATGATGATGATGAGATATGATGATGAAAAGAATGTTTAAAAGCTACCCATGATTATGATATTGTTTTCAAAAAGACTTGAGTAGTTCCCAAGCATGATAAAGTGTTGGTAAAGGCCCTTATGTAAAGTATGTATGATGTATTGTCTCTAAAGTAAGCTTACTATATGGTTTTGGAGCAAGGACTCCCAATTATCTTTGAGCTTGTGGTATTTTTTGAATTAAATCTTCTCATATGTATGATTTTATATTTGAGATGTATTGCATTATTGAGCTTCATTTTAAAATGATGTAGAGCATATGCATGTTTTTGGGAGAAGAGTCTAGCACCGAGAGGGTTAAGGGTCGATCACACTATTCCCCAGAACTACGCGCCAACGTAGGTTGATACTATTATATACATATACACACACTTTGGGGACCTCCATTGTGAGTTATCCCCTGCCGCGATTGGGTCTCGAGCTTGATATTGATATCATGGTATCGTCCTTAGCCCTAGCAAGGCTTTGGGCGGCTCTACCCACTTGAGTGTGATGGTTGGGACCACGTAAGATCTATCGTGGTATGTCAGTTAAGTGATGAGTCTCCCAGTGTTCCATATGATTCAGTCATGCATATTCATTACTCAGGATTATTTTATACACATGTATGTTCTAAAAGCAAGGTTCGACTCAATGTTCAGCTTTTCTATAAATGTCATATTTAAGCTTTGAGTCATTCGAGTCAGTTGAGGTTATAAAGCTATGTATTGTCATGTTATGAAAAGATCATGAATTCAAAAAGAATGCATGCTAGCCCTCCCCTCAGATTCTTAAGGTTTATGTTATGCTATGAGATGTTTTAAATGATTTCCTTTACTTAAGCAGTTTTTACATACCTTGCATACTCAGTACATTCCACGTACTGACCGCATACTTTCTATGGTGTATCATTTCATGATACAGGACCCAGCTCTTAGGTTTAGCCCCGCTCCTAGTCAACTTATTGGAGTTAGTGTTTTCTTTGTTGGTGAATCCTCATCTTTCATGGGCTAGACTTTCAGCTTTCCCAATGTATTTCAGTTTCAGTATTGTTGAGTTAGTTGGGGTTGTCCCATCAACTCTTCATGTTTAGAGGCTTTTCAGACATATGTATTTATTCAACTTCGGATTTTATATTTTGATGTTATATTCAAGTTAGACTTCTTCTATGATTGTATTGTTGGTTATTTAGTTCTTTATTGAGTTAGATGTATGCTTATGCCATGGGTCGACTCAGGGTCTTCCGGGGCTCCTTGTCCCGCGTTACGATCTGGGACTCTATTCGGGTCGTGAATTGTACTTTTGATTTCATCCATGACAAGTCATATCATTTCTGCCTTCAGTCTTGGGTCATTCTCTTTAGCTATGATATTCAGCTTGTTATTAAACATGTTTCAGATTCAAATTTCAGCATGCAACCTTACTCTCATGATCTTATGATATATATTTATATGCATGATTTCAGCTAATAGTTACTCAACATATTTTACTTACCTTGCATACTTAGTACATTCTAAGAGCTGACTGCACACTCTATGTTGTATCGTTTCATGATACTGGTTCGAGCGATCAGACTCAGTTGCACCACTAGTTCAGCTTCCCTTCAATTCATCTCAATTCCCATTGTTTGTAATTCCTCATCTTCCGAGGACCTTCAGTTTAGTGTTTGAGTATGTTATTTCAGTTTCAGACTTTAGCGAGCTTGTCGGGGCGTTGTCCCATCAGCTCATCAGACAGTTTAGAGGATTATCAAATATTATGTAGATTTTCAGCTTTGTTGATTGTTGACTCTATATTATGTTGTTATGTTATTCATACTTCCACTTATGCATGTTTAATTTATCATTTTCTGCTCGAAGTATGATCTTTAACCGCTATGTTTATGCCATGGGTCAACTTGGAGCCATTTTTAGTTCTAGGTCCCATTTCCTAGTCCGGGCCAATGTTCGGGTCGTGACACTAGGCATGTTGATGGACCTGTATGCCACAAGTCCACATCTACGGAACTAAGATACTAACACAAGTAGGTCGTATCTCCTCCGAAGGCCAAATTTTCCCAAGAAGGCAAGCACGTACTTGAGAAGCTTCGAAGGGCTTTTTAGGGATCTGTGCATGGAAGATATATAGATTCTTTTACCCTATTTATATGGAGATTACATTACATCATAGAGAATATTGAAGAAGAGAGATAGTAATAGAGAGAATAAAAATTTATACTTTCTTTGTTGCAGATTCTAAGTTGGATTTGAACTTAACACAAAATTCCATAAGATAAAATAGTGATATGCGTGCCACAAATCTGCATCTGCATTTCGTAGGTGCCACGGAGGAGGATTTCGAAGTTGCTGGAACTATACCTGCATGCCACAAGTTGATATCTACGGACTGCAAGTATTACACATGATGCCATAATGGAACATTTTCTGGGTGTAACACTCCAAAAGTCCCTAAGATCAAACCTGAGGGAATTAATTACACTAGGTCACAGAATGAGTCATCGAGTGACTCGATTTGGTGTAGTTGGTCGTGATAGTGTAGTGATTCTATCCCTCCCCTATGTTTTCTTTTTCCTTCCAACCCCAAAAAGCGAAAGGCGGGAATTAATTACTAGTTCCAAGAGTCAACCCACCAGACAGGTCGTTAAGTGACCCATTGTGTGTGCATGAGTTAGTAAAATATTTGATTTCCAATAGTCATAGCGCGTTGAGGGACGAGTCGTGGTGCTAGTTCAGACTTATCAAGGGAGTCATTGTCTAGGAGGGGTGGAAGGATAGAAAATTCCAATAGTGATGACGAGGGGTGGTAATGAGTCATATTAACACCTAACAAGTCATTGGGTGTCTCGTTGGGTGTGATGAATGCTTGAAAACTCTAGATTAAGAGGGTCATGATGAGTGGTGAAATGATCAGTTAAGTGTAACAACGAGTCGTTAAGTGGATGCATCAAATCAAGATTCAAAAGTTGGAATTCAGGCCAGTGGTGATGAGAGGACTTGACGAGCCATGTGTCCTAACGATTCGTTAGGTCACTCGTTGGGACTGACACTGACCTTTTTGCAGTCGGATCGTTAAGGTTTTTTTTGTAATTTCTAAGTTCCTATCTCCTAAACTACATCATTTTAAGCTTCCTAAAGAGTGTTTTAAGATGGTTTAACCTAGCCTAAGTCATTATTCTCTCATAATTTCATTGAATTTGAAATCCTCTTCCAAGATCAAGGTAGAGTTCCTTCTCAATTTATTTTTCAATTCTCTTAAGCTTTAAGAACAACTTAGAAATCAATCTACCCAAGTATGTAGGGCCATTAATGAGGGATTTCTTCCACCTTCATGCCCAATTTCTCCTTTAGTATATGAATTCAAGTCTTTAGTAATGTATATTGAAATTTCGAAGTTTTAATCCAATTCTATGAAATTATAAATGTTATGTCTTTGGGTCGAATCCCCTCATGTTCTAATTAATGATTTAAGACTATTTCTGTTGATTTCTACCATCAATTTGATTATCAATTCATGAATTTCAAGTTATTAGAAATTATGTCGTATTATGCATGTTTTTTGAAATTTAAGCTTATGATTCCATGATTTTGAACTATGAAGTCTATTTCAAATATCTATGATTTCATGATTTGGGCAAGCCCATGCAAGTTAAGTATGTTTATCATGATTTTGGCCATGGCCTACAAGATCAGTTTTAAAGAGATATTTGGAGTAAAGGCTCCCCAGTTATTCAAACTTAAGCTATGATTGAGAATATGATTATATGAGCAATATGCATGTTTTGGGAGTAGTGTCTAGCACCTAGTAGGCCAGAAATTCTAAGGACCCTAGTATCGGAACTACGCGCCAATGCAGGATATATTATATTGGGTCCTCTCAAGATAGTGCTTCCCCCACCAGGGCACCCCATGATATCACCCCACATTTGTCCTTTTCCTTGGAAAGGCTTAGGATGGCTCCCCTCCGCATGGGCAAGACATGGGATCATTATGGGCTCATACATGTTGGTTGTCTATTATGACAAGTCTTCCATTGTTCCTCATGATTTCAGTTACTCATGTTCAGTACTTATAATATTATGTTATAGAATATTTAACCCATTGATCAGTTTATGAGAAAACCCATAGAATACTTATAAAATTTTGTACTTTCTTTGTTATCTTCTTTGTGAGAAAACACCATTGTTGCAGATTTGAAGCTAGAAATGATCTTAATTGCTTAATATGATTGGTTTTGAGAAATTATCTATTGGTACAATTTGTCTTCCCCTAATTATAAGTAACTAATTTACCTTTTAGGGGTGTGTGTGAATGATGGGTATTTAGATTTGATTGGGTATTGACTAATTGATCTTAGATTTGATTAGAAGGATGGATCAATTGATTTCTTCAATTTTTGAAAGCGAAGTTGGGTAAGACTTCAAAAGTGAGGATCTGTCGTTTTTGATCTATGAGTCGGAGCTTGTGATAGTCTACACCCTATTCAAATTCCGTTAAAGGGCTAGAGTTAGAAATATTCTAAACCCTAACTCAAGCATTGTTTGGTTGTTTTTTAGATTCTGGCTTTAGGGTTTGAGAAAACCCAAAGTAGGCACACTCTTTTTGTTTAGAGACTTAGAGTGTAGCCAAACCCAAGGCTATCCATGCATTAATTGACTCTAAGGCTCTTAATTAATACCTATCAAGTTGATTCCTTATCAAATGCACACCCCTAGTCTCTCATCTTGCTAGCAACAATTGTTTTCCCCAGCTTTGATTTTATTTTTTCATTTGATACTAGTTTAGACCTATTTCCAAAAAATTTACGTTATGTTTGGAGATGCTGCATTCTTTTGGGTACTAATTTACAATATTTGGTGAGTCTAAGCTCCAATCCTTGTTGGATTCGACCCCAACTCTTCTTGGATGCTTGTTTTGCAAACAACCATTTCCACCTCCTTAACCGGAGAGTTGTTTTGGACGTTATCATCAAACTACTCATTGTTACCCCCTTCTTTACTTCTCACCTTCTCACCCCAAACTTATACCTTTTCACATAATCACATCAACTCATAGTGTCAAGGAAGATGGGTTCAAAAGAGGATTAACTATGAATTGATGTCGGTTTCATGGCGGTTGATCAAGACAAAGGGTCATAAGCTCAAAATGGGAGACTAGGGATATATGTATAATTTTGTAGGCCCATGTAGGCAAATGGGGGTTTTGAAATATATAAAAGGCCTAAGATCATCTCTACAACCCAACCAATCCTAAGCTAAAGTATGAGTAACTAGACAAGATCTAGAGTGTGACTACAACAAGTGACAAAACTAAAGTCCTCGCCACATATTGGCAAATGTATATCAAATGGACTAATAATTTCTACTCTCAACTAGGTAAAATATGCCACAAGTAACAATCAAATGTCACAAATAAAGGTACACACGTCAGTACAAAATAATTGTGGCAAAAATTTTGAGGGGGGTAATTTTTCAGAAGTGATCACATATGCATGCATTAGGCTCATTTGTCACTACCATCTAAGTCAAAAACACTTTATTTAACCCAAAATGATACGTACATAGACTGGTATGTTAAGAAAGTTTCCTATCAATCTATTATTGGTACCAATCACTATGACACTTAACTACATTATTGGGATAGATTCAATATAAATTAAGCCTTCTGGGAAAGAATCATGGCTAGACCAGGAGGACTCTACCATTCAACAACAAGAAAAGCAACAACTACATCTATACTAACTACAAGAGCAAGAAATATTATAAAATTAAGAAGCAAAAACACACAATACCTTTTTATTATCAAAATCATGTTCATTACAAGCAAAGACATGATCAAGAAAAGCTACCCCACCTCCAACTTTAAAATTAATGTGATGTGTCCAATGCACACAAAATGATAAAATAGGGAATAATCATTCCCTGAGGCACTCAAACTGCACTAGTCTAATCCTTGTGGTATAATATCAGGGATAATTACTATGGTGGTAGAAATACCAACAATAGCTAGGTACCTGCGTCGATGTCAATATGAGGTTGGGTAATTTGGTATGTTAGGGACTTTAACTTTGCATTTTGTATCTCAATAGCTTCGGTAGGATCCAAGTTTGGGTCATCCTCCTCCTCAAGACCTCCTCTTCAGTCGCGCACTCCTTCTTCTCAACCAATTGCATTTTTCCTAAGTTACGTGAAGGAGTGTGGCTTCTCGATGATGAAGGACTAGGAGAAGAAGCTCAGCTCTAATGGGTGAAGTTCTAGTAGGCATAGCTCTCGGTGGGGAAACTCTGGCAGGTAAGTCTCTATGAGGTGAACTGATGAAGAATAAAAAGGGGTCGAGTAACATCACCAACTAACAACACTATCTCAATGTCCTCAACCAAAGGCCCTCTAGCCTGCAACTCAATAACAATTTTCCTGGTCTCTTCGAAATCTGCTCAGAGGCGTATCACCACAGTTTGGCCTGATCCCATCTCCAGCTATGTCACCCTAGCCTCTATGGAATCTAGCCTAGAAAGAAATATGTTTTGGGTGACAAGACGTGAGTCCTTCAGTGACTGCAAAGCCTTCTTAACAGCAATAGACATAAAAGTCGGCATCTCATATATCAATTTGGCTTATTGCCTCTCCTCTCTCTCCAATCGGGCTTTCATGCTAGCAAAATTCTCACAGATGAGTAGGAATGTCACACCTAGAGCCCTAGATATGGAAGTTCTCTTGCTAGGACCAATAGGTAAGGGATAGAGCTATGGTGGAAGTGTTGGCTGCCTTAAAAGTAGTTGGTAGGGAGGCATAGCAATACTCTGTGGGATCTCAGGGTCCACCCTATCATTGTCAATCTCTCCCCCTACTGGAACTGGAACACCAAGGTGGAGGAGGATTGAATGAGGCCTCATCTCGCATCTTGGTGATATATACCACACGCTTTTCCTCGATATAGATGTCCTCTCTCCGTAGTATGGGAACTCCTGCTCTATGGAACAAGGCTTTGACAATGCATGGGCACGACAGTGAAGTAGTTGTTTGCAATGCCCTCTCCCTAAGCTTAAGGGCCAACAACTGGCAAATGTCACTCTACTCTTATCCATAATGGCAGCTATCACCAAATCTCGGTCAGGTGTCAAGGTGTTGTCACTCCTCATAGTACATATGCGAATAATCATAATATTCCACCAAAATATGACCTGTAGCTTTAGGTATCTCTTGAAGTTCAGAGTCATAATGATGGTGGCCTGTTATACCTTGAGGACTCAAAGATCAGACCCAGGAGTTGAAATGGGGAAAAACTAAAAATCTGGGTTGTAGACACAGGATCACTCATTGGAAGACTCGTGAAGAGACCCCATGAGTCATCAGGTGACTCATGGGGAGACTTGTGTGACAGAATGGTTGAAGGTCCCCGGCGAGGGAACGACTCGTGCTCAGCCATCACGAGTCGTCAAGTTAGCTGCGGGGTAAATTTGAAAAATAAAATGGGAGGATCGACCAGTGTACTTAACGGAAGGAGAGCACGACTCATTATGTCAATCAATGAGTTATGGTGTGAGTACTTTGGAGGAATTTTAATAAAATGGGTTTAAGGAGCAGTGAATGTGACGAGTGGTGGGCACGACTCGTGGCCTCCGGTAAAAAATCCTTATGCCATCCATTAGAGGTTCCAGTGACTAGTTAAGACAGTGTACTTAACGGGCAAGGTGACGGATCGTGAGGACTGGCAACGAGTCGTCAGGTCACTCGTTGAGACCCCTGACAGTTATTTTCCTACGAGTTTGTAAGGGCTTTTATGTAAATTCCTTATATCCTAAGGCCTAAACTAAGATGTTTTGGTTTATGAATAGGGAAATTTAAAGGGGTTAAGTTCATATTTCAATCCATTCTTCCATGCATGCAAGGTAGAGGAAGTTAGGGAGTGATTCAAGCCTAGAATTCATCAATCCATTGAAATTTCTTCTTGGGTCATCGAGTGGGATTTAGAATCTGAATCCCAAGTATGTAAGGTCATAAATGGGTGAATTCTTCCACACCCGTTCTCCTACTCTATGTTTTTACTTAAAATTTATTAAAAACTCATGGGGTTTTGTATTTGATTATATAAAAACTAATGATTTTAATATGGGTTTTGCGATTTTGAAATGTTATCATAATATATGGATTTTGATCATCCCTTGAGATTTAAATTGATTATAATAAATGTTGATTTTCGATCTTCTCAACAATTAAGCTTAATTATGCATGTACCATGATGAATTGATTGATGATCTATTATCGCATCGATGTTCTCTACGAGCCCAACACGAATTATGTTTGAATTATGAATCTATTATGTTACCCATTATGATTTTTATGAAATTCTAGCTATATGCAAAATCTATAAGTATGTATGAATACAATTAATCATGAATTATGTTTTTGGCCGACTCACGGGCCTCATGTCCTGGCTAGATAATATATGTTCAAGCATGTTTACAATTATCATGATTTAACTAGCCCATGAATTCATGCATATTATACTATGAACACTATATATATTTTTGGAGTAGTATTGAACACCGAGTAGGTTCGAGATTCAGGTTAAGCTGCAGATCTCATGAACTACATGCCACTGTACGTATGTTAGGACCCCTTTCATGTTAGTCTCTGCCCCAAATTACCCTTTTCATGGTGATACAATACTTTCATGTTCTACCCTTGGCAAGGTACGAACACCCTCCCAACTAGGGTTACAAGTCGGGCTTCATGTGTGCTCATATGGGTTATGTCGGTTAAGAGAATATCTCACTGTTCCTCATAATTTATGCATGTCATGATTATGTATGTTGGCTCAAGTCAATTTATGTAAAGCTCTTCTCTTATATTTATGACTATGTTTAGGTTACGAATGTTTTGAAAACCTTGAGCCGTATGATATTTTATTATGATTTACAATACGAGCATGATGTCCTACTCTTATGGTCATTTATGAATTTCATATATGTTTTAAAATGTCTGTTTTACTTTTGTTGCATGCTCAGTACATTTCACATACTGACCGCATACTTTCTATGTTGTATCATCTCATGATACAGGTCCCAGTTCTCAGGCTCGTCCTCGCCCGTAGATAGATTAAGACTTGCTCTTAGCGCGCTTGGTGAGTCCTCATGTTCTTAGGACTACATGTTCACACTCTATGTTATTCCTTTAAGTTTATGGACGTTGGATTAGTTGGGAAGTTGTCCCGTCAATCCGTTTTTCATGTTTAGACGCTTATCAAACTACGAGTTGTATTCCGTCGTATTGTATAAGTCTTGCACTGATTTTCCTTTATGCTATGTTATAATTACGTTCTTTATGTTAAGTCTTCTAATCATGTGATTGAATTAGATGTATTCTCATACCATGGGTCGACCTGGGGTTTCTCGGGGCTCCTTGTCCCGTGTCTACGATCCTGGTGTACGTTTGGGTCATGACAAACTTGGTATCAGAGCAATAGGTTTGAAGTAGTCCAGGGAGTATGAAAGCCACGTTAAGTAGAGTCTTTTTCATGGGTGTGAAGCGCGCCACACATATAACAAAGAGGCTACTAGACATTTAGGAAATGTTCCCTTCTTGCATGATCTATGTCGTACGATTAACGTCCTTTACTCCTCTAATTCGTGCTACTCGCATTTGCAGAATCATACATCCACATCAAGTAAATACCAGGAGAAATAGAAATGGAAATGATCATGAGGGTGCCCATGATGGGCAGCATCAGCCAGCTCCACCCGTTCATGAGGAGCACGTACCAGAGCTATTTGTCCACGCCGAGTTTAGGGCAGCGATTTCAGATGCTGGCATAGGCCATGAATTCCCAGGTTTAGAATCAGACAGTGGCGCATCTCCCTCATAATGGGAATACAATAGCAACTAGGGTGAGGGACATGTTGAGGATGAGCCCTCTGGAGTTCACGGGGTCAAGGGAGGAAGAGGATCCATATGATTTCACTAAGGAGATTCTGAAGATCACCCAAGTTATGGGGGTGAACAATGGAGAATGCATTGAATTGACCTCCTATCAGCTAAAGGGGGTAGCACATATATGGTTTAAGAAATGGAGAGATACCAGGGCGGGGGTGTCAGCCCGATAGGTTTGGACGAGTTTCACACCACATTCATGAATCGATTCTTCCCTAAGCAGATGAGGGAGCTCAAGGCGACCGAGTTTCTGAATCTGAAGCAGGGTAACATGTCTGTCCAAGAATATGCATTGGAATTCACCCAGTTATCAAAATATTCTCCGGAGTTGTTGATGGATCAGTGGGCTCGGGTGAGCCGTTTTGTGCATGAAGTAGCATATTACTTGGACAAGGATTGTCAGATCATCATGCTTCACCGGGGAATTGATTTTCCCCATATTGTATTGCATGCACAACAAATGGAGTTAGTTTACAAGACGCATAAAGAGGACAAGAGGGCTAGGACCGACAACTACGGGGTTTCTCAGGCCAGGTCAGGAGGTGGACCACGTCAGAAGGCCCAACACAGGTCCATTGCTCAAGCTCCATCATCGGCCAACACGCCATCAAGGTTCAGGGGAGAGCATAGGAGCAAGGATACAGGATCGAGGGATCATGGTAGCATGCAGGTGGAGCACACTTTTCCAGTTTGTGCGAAGTGTGGCAAGAATTATCCCGGGAGGTGCCTGATCGGCGCGAATGCTTGTTTTGGGTGTGGAAAACCCGGAAATGGGATCAGAGGTTGACCTGTAGCCAATTCTACCTCTACAGTATCACGACCCCCCTTAGCAGGGTGCCTCCACTAGATCAGCAAGTGGTCAACGCGCCAAAATAGGTTTTATGCCCTAGTGCCTCACCTGGAGCAGGATGCTTCGCTAGATGTGGTCACGGGTATGTTACAAGTCTTCCATGCTGATATTTATTCTTTTTTAGATCCAGGTGCTACTTTGTCTTCTATGACCCCTTATATTGCTAGAAGTTTTGGAGTTAGTCCTGAAATTTTTTCAGAACCATTCTCCGTATCTACTCCAGTCGGTGAATCGGTGGTAGCTACGCCGGTGTAAGGGGTTGCTCCATTACGGTGTTGCATAAGTTTAACTCCATATACTTAGTAGAATTGGGCGTGACTGACTTTGACATCATTTTTGGTATGGATAGGTTGTTTTCATGTTTTGCTTCGATTAACTATAGGACCCGTGCGGCGGAATTCTAGTTTTCAGGTGACTCAGTGTTGGAATGGAAGAGTAGTTCAGCCGTACCAGCCGGTTGGTTTATTTCCTACCTTAAATCCTGAAAAATAATCTCCAAGGGTTGCATGTACCACCTAGTTAGGGTTAAGGATGTAGAGCCCGAGACCCCGACTATTCAGTCAGTTCCAGTGGTGTGTGAGTATCCAGAGGTTTTCCCCGATGATTTGCCAGGTGTTCCTCCGAAGAGGGAAATTGTTTTCGGTATTGATCTATTGCCCGATACGTAGCCTATCTCCATTCCTCCTTATAGGGTGGCTCCAGTCGAGCTCAAAGAGTTAAAAGAATTGTTGAAGGACTGTTTGGATAAGGGTTTTATTAGACCGAGAAAGTCTCCATGGGGTGCACCGGTTCTTTTTTTTCAAAAGAAGGATGGATCACTTCATATGTGTATTGATTATCGGTAGTGAACAAGGTCACTTTCAAGAACAAGTACCCGTTGCCCAGGATGAATGATTTATTTGACCAGCTCTAGGGTGGAAGGTGCTTCTCGAAGATAGATCTCAGGTCCAGATACCATTAGCTCAGAGTTCGGGAGTGTGATATGCCAAAGACAGCCTTCAGAACCCGGTATGGCCATTATGAGTCTGTAGTTATGTAATTTAGACTAACCAATGCTTCTTCAGCTTTTATGGACCTGATTAACAGGGTATTCAAGCAATACCTAGACATGTTCATGATTGTTTTCATTGATGACATCCTTATATACTCCCGGAGCGAGGAGGAGCAAGCCGCTCATTTGAGAATAGTGCTTCAGACCCTCAAGGATCATCAGTTGTATACCAAGTTTAGTAAGTGCGAGTTCTGTTTGAAATCGGTAGCATTTTTGGGCCATGTAGTATCAGATGAGGGCATAACAGTGGATTCTCAAAAAATCGAGGCGGTGAAGAATTGGCCTAGACCGGTGAGTCCTTCTGAAATTCAGAGTTTCTTGGGCCTAGAAGGTTAGTATCAGAGATTTGTTGTGGGTTTATCATCTATTGTGGCACCTTTGACCAAGTTGACTTAGAAGAAGGTGAAGTTCCAATGGTCAGAGGCTTGTGAGGAAAGCTTCCAAGAATTGAAGACCCGACTCACTTCAGCACCAGTGTTGACTTTACCCCATGGTAAAGATGGGTTATTCTATATTGTGATGCTTCGAGTGTCAGACTGGGATGTGTGTTGATGCAGCATGGGAAAGTAATAGCATATGCCTCTCGACAGCTGAAATTTCACGAAAAGAATTACCTGACCCATGATCTTAAGTTGGCTGCGATGGTGTTCGCATTGAAGATATGGAGGAATTACTTGTATGTGTTCCACGTGGATGTAGTAATGGATCAAAAGACATTGCAATATGTGTTCACGCAGAAAGATCTCAACCTTCGGAAAAGGAGGAGGTTAGAGTTATAAAAGGACTATGATATGAGTGTTCTTTACCACCCCGGCAAGGCTAATGTGGTGGCAGATGCACTTAGTAAGATCTCTATGGAGAGTGTGTCCCACGTGGACTAGGAAAGGAAGGAGTTGGTGAAGGACGTCGACTGGCTTGCAATAATGGGAGTTAGATTGATCGACTTGACCGATGACGACATTATTGTGAAGAATGAGTCAGAATCGTCCATGGTGGTCGATGTAAAATCTAAGTAAGATGAGGACCCGATCTTGAGGAGGTTGAAGGAAGCGGTGCAGAGTCCAAAAGTGGAGGTTTTGTCCCAAGGGGGAGATGGTGTTCAACAATATCAGGGTCGGCTATGTGTCCCGAACATTGATAATTTGAGAGTTCAGATACTGCATTAGGCACATGGTACTAGATATTCTATCCATCCGGGATCCACAAAGATGTATCGGGACTTGCGGGAAATCTATTGGTGGGATGGTATGATGAAGGATATTGCAAAATTCATAGCCAAATGCCCAACTGTCAGCAAGTGAGAGTCGAGCATCAAAGGACAGGAGGCGTACTTCAGGGTATTAGCATTCCCACACGGAAGTGGGAAGAGATTAACATGGATTTTATTACAGGCATACCTCAAACTTGACGACACTATGATTCCATTTGGGTGGTGGTAGACAGGTTAACAAAGGCTGCACACTTTCTACCGGTTAAAACCACAGATTCAGTGGATGATTATGCCAAATTGTATATTCGGGAGTTCTTTTGACTTCATGGAGTACCCTTGTATATTATTTCTGACCGGGGTACTTAGTTTACCTCTCAATTTTGGCCGTCTTTCAAAAAAGGGCTAGGGACTCAAGTTAAGCTAAGTGCAGCATTCCATCCACAAATAGATGGCCAGCTAGAACGAACAATCTAGACACTTGAGGATATGTTGAGGGCATGTGTTATGGATTTTAAAGGTAGTTGGGACGATCATTTGTCCTTAATCTAGTTTTCTTATAATAACAGCTATCTCTCCAGTATCCAAATGGCACCGTTCTAGGCCCTCTATGGGAGGAGGTGTAGATATCCCATCGGATGGTTTGAGGTTGGTGAGGTAGCCATAATAGCACCTGATTAAGTTCATGAGGCCATGGTGAAGGTTCAATTGATAAGGGACCGGTTGAAAACCGTTCAGAGTCAACATAAATCGCATGCTGATGTAAGGAGAAGGGATCTGGTGTTTGATGTGGACGATTGGGTATTCTCAAGGTATCTCCCATGAAGGGAGTCATACGGTTTGGAGAGAAAAGGAAACTCAGTCCCCGATATGTTGGCCCCTAATAAGTGGTGATAAGAGTTGGTAAGGTGGCCTATGAGTTGGATTTTCCATCAGAGTTATCTTTAGTACATCCCGTGTTTCATATGTCGATCTTGAAAAAGTGCTTGGGTGATCCGGCTTTAGTAGTCCTAGTGGACAGCGTTGTTGTAAAGGATAGCCTCAGCTATGAAGAAATTTTGGTGGAAATCTTGGATTATCAGGTTCGGAGGTTGGGGAACAAAGAAGTAACTTCAGTAAAAGTATTATGGAGAAATCAGCATGTTAAAGTTGCAACGTGAGAAGCTGAAGCGGATATGATGGCTAGATACCCATACTTGTTCTCTACCGGCTAAATTTTAGTTTTAGGTATCAATTTTTCCCTAAACCTCTAATTAGTTTTCATGTTTAGTTCATGCATACAAGTTTGTTTTATGACATGGTATATGTATGTGGTGTCTGAATTCAGTTCAATCATGTAGATCTTTTCGGAGGTAGTCAATCCGTTAGTTTTCAACTTAAATGATCAGTATTTATATATGGTGATTGTTTGTTTATGAATTTTCTACATGTTTCTAACATTCAAGGATGAATGTTCCCAAGGGGGAGATATTGTTATACCCCGAGGACTCAAAGATCATACCCAGGAGTTGAAATGGGGAAAAACTAAAAATCTGGGTTGCAGGCATAGGACGAGTCGTTGAACGACTCGTGAAGACACCCCACAAGTCGTCGGGTGACTCGTGGAGATACTTTTGTGAAAGGATGGTTGAAGGTCCCCACGTGCGAGGGACCAACTCATGGTTAACCACCACGAGTCGTCAATTCAGCCGTGGGGTAAATTTGAAAAATAAAATGGGAGGATCGACCAGTGTACTTAACGGAAGGAGACCATGACTCGTCATATAAGGAAAGTCGTGGTGTGTGTCATTAGGAGGAATTTTAATAAAAAGGGTTTAAGGAGGAAATGAACGTGACGAGTGGTGGCCACGACTCATGACCACAGGTAACAAATCGTTATGTCGTCCATTAGAGGTTCAAGTAACCAATTCAGACAGTGTACTTAATAGGTAAGCTGACGGATCGTGAGTACTGGCAATGAGTCGTTAGGTCTTTCATTGGGACCCCTGACAGTTATTTTCCTGTGAGTTAGTACGGGCTTTCTTGTAAATTCCTAAGATCCTAAGGCCTAAACTACGATGTTTTGGGTTATGAATAGGGGGATATAAAGGGGTTAAGTTAAGATTTCACTCCATTCTTTCATGCATGCAAGGTAGAGGAAGTTAGGGAGTGAATCAGGCCTAGAATTCATCAATCCATTGCAATTTCTTCTTGGGTCATCCAGTGAGATTTAGAATCTGATAATCTCAGGTATGTAAGGTCATCAATGGGTGAATTCTTCCACACTTATTCTCCTACTCTATGATTTTACTTAAAATTTATTAAAAACTCATGGTGTTTTGTATTTGATTTATATAAAAACTAATGATTTAATTATGGGTTTTGCAATTTTGAAATATTGTTATAATC
>JACEIK010003507.1:3999-16222 GCA_018107945.1 Datura stramonium | reverse complement strand
TTAAATTGATTATAATAAATGTTGATTTTCAATTTTCTAAATAATTAAGCTTAATTATGGATGCCCCATGATGAATCGAGTGATGATCTATTATCCCATCGATGTTCTCTACTAGCCCAACATTAATTATGTTTGAATTATGAATTTATTATGTTACCCATTATGAATTTTATGAAATTCAAGCTATAGGCATGATCTATAAGTATGTATGAATCCTATTAATCATGAATTATGCTTTTGGCCGACTCACAGGCCTTATGTCATGGCTAGATCACATATGTTCAAGCATGATTACGACTATCATCATTTAACTACCCCATGAATTCATACATATTATACTATGAGCACTATATATGTTTTGGGAGTAGTATCAAACACCGAGTAGGTTCGGTGCCTCAGGTTAAGCCCTGAATCTCATGAACTACTTGCCACCGTAGGTATGTTTGGACCCTTTTCATGTTAGTCCCTGGCCCAAATGGCCCTTTTCATGGTGATATCACACTATCATGGTTCTACCCTTGGAAAGGTACGAACACCCTCCCGACTAGGGTTACAAGTCGGGCTTCATGTGTGCTCATATAGGCTTTGTTAGTTAAGAGAATCTCCCATTGTTCCTCATGATTTATGCATGTTATGATTATGTATGTTATCTCATGTCAAGTTAAGTAAAACTCTTCTCTTATGATTATGACTATGTTTATGTTACGAATATTTTGAAAACCTTGAACTGTATGATATGTTATTATGATTTATGATACGAGCATGATGTCCTAATCTGATGATCATTTATGAATTTCATATATGTTTTAAAATTTCCTCTTTACTTCCTTGCATGCTCAATATATTCCATGTACTGACCATATACTTTCTATGTTGTATTGTCTCATGATACAGGTCCCAGTTCTCAGGCTCCTCCTCACCCGCAGATAGATTCAGACTTTCTCTCAGCAACTTGGTGAGTCCTCATGTTCCAAGGGCTATATGTTCACACTCTATGTTATTCCTTTTAGTGTTTGGACGTTGGATTAGTTGGGGAGTTGTTCCATCAATCCGCCTTTCATGTTTAGAGATTTATCAGACTACGGGTTGTATTCCGCCGTATTGTATAAGTATTGCACTTATTTTCCCTTATGCAATGTTATGATTACGTTCTTTATGTTAAGTCTTCTGCTCAAGTGATTGAATTAGATGTATGCTCATGCCATGGGTCGACTTGGGGTCTCGCGGGACTCCTTGTCCTATGTCTACAATCTGGGTGTACGTTTGGGTCGTGACACGAAAATGACTGGTGGAGCTCTTGAAAAGAGTCCGGCCATCTAAGGCCGGGCATTTTCCAGGCATCGACCTTTTCATCATATGTTGCGGTTTCAACAACTTCATACTCATACTCCATACATTACCAGTATCGACTTAGGGTAGATATCAACCAGCACTCCTCTAAATTGCACATAATCCAAAAGCTCCAGTAGCAATATCAATCCTGGATGGTAGCACCATATGAAGCATAAAACTCTCGAATGAAAGTCTAGTAATACTTGCAGAGAGGTAAGAGAAGGAAGTCCCACTGTTGAAATCTAAGTTATTCTAAAATCTCTGGGTATTTCTCAAACCCGATAGTGTCATGGCCTTCTTCTCAATAATACCATGCTGAGGCTTGTTTTATGATATGCTCGGGAGAGTGCCCAGCCTATTACAACTCAAGAGACTCCTTTATAGCCCATATAGCCCTGGTCATGTCTTCACCCAATTTTCTCCTCTACTCTGCCTAACTAACCTTGGGGGAACTATTAGTGCTTTGTTGGTCATCCCCACTAGCACTGGTAGCCCTACTACTAGAGCCCTTGGATGAAGACTCATCTGATGAAATAGAAATATGTTGCCTTCTTATCTAAGAAATGGGCCTCTTCAATAAGTGAGATGTTGATGGACTTCCTCTGTTTGAGCCTAGGGATGGTGAAGTCTGCTATAGATTGGCTACAAATGCAACTCTGGCTGAAGTTGTTGGTTACAAGGTCAACCTGAGTCTGGTGGTTGCCTTTGTCTTGGAGAGTTGATACTCCTCCCCTGAATCTATATTCTCATTCCTAAGTCATATCTCTTAGAAGTCGGAGCCTTGCCACCCCTTTGTACTACTCATTTGGTGCCATTTCCTATAATTAACTAATAAATATTATGCACGTGGATTATAGATAATATGAGAAAAAGTACTACTTAAACAAGAAGCAGGCTTCTTCAAGTGGCCCGATACATACTGTATTTTGAAGATATGGTTCATATATTTAATCGTAGTTTCAAAGTTAAGTAGTCATAGTGTTGAGAAAGTTAATGAGATCAACTAATCTTTATCTTATAAAGACCACCACATGCATGTTGATCTAATTGAAAACTAAACTCCAGAGTGATAGTTCTCATTGGTTCAAATTATGGGCCAACATACTACTCATAGATGCATCTACGAGCAATATAGTTGACCTTAAAGTGAGCTAAAGTTGGGTGCAGTCTCTAGTTCAAAATATTGTACCTTTTACGATTTGTGTAATCAAAGTACGACCCATATTTAAAATCACGTGGGTTTCTTGACACATAGAAAAAATTTCCCAAATTTAATCATTTAGCCATCATGTACAGGGTCATTCACTGTCATAAAACACAAATATGGATTGTATCATGCATCAATGTAATACTTTAACACAATACCCCATTTAACTCAAAAGAAATTCCCTAGTTCTACCAACATTTAATGTTCTAAGTACAAATAGCAATCACCCCATGGGTAAGGAGAATAGAAATAAGTAGTTAATCAAGTAAAAGTACCTAGGGTTCAATGATTAAGTAGTGCGCAGTCTGTGGTTTCAAGACGACGACAATCGTGATCAATGGAACCCTAACTCATGCAAAAATCAGTGCTTGCAAGTGATGGAGAGAAGTGTGCATGTGTAGAAGTGAAAGGAGATGCAATGAGTGAGAGTTTGAAGCTTTGTATGCTCAATAATGGTGGTTCAATATGCGGAGAAGAAGAAGAAGGCAAAGTAACAGACAAGTTTCCCTTTTAAAATTTAAGATAATCTACTTGGCCGATGAGTCGGGTCATGGGCCTCCAAATGTGGTCGTATTTTGAATGTATGAGCTTCATGTTATCCTCAGCTCATTAAAATCCATTCAAGCTGCATGTTACCCCCAGCTCATTAAAATCCATTCAATGTCCAAATTACGAACCGTAAAAGCAACTCACGGTCCACAGAATGGACTGTATATGAGAATCAAATAGCATAGAACATTTTCTTAATCCATGATGCAATTTATGGCTCGTGAAATGACTTTACGGGACATTTATTGCTTTATGGATCAGACATTAGAGATATAAGTACTTGGCTTCCAACTTACGATGCTATTCACGATCCATATATTTAATTTGTGGACTATGATTGCATTTGCAAGTAGGAATGTGAAGTCCTTTTCTTTCCTCAGGCATTTTCCCCACATTTCACAAGTGTCACACGTTCACTCATCAACCCCCATTAGAACAAAAACATTTGGGTTGCCTCCCAAGAAGTGCATGATTTAATGTCATGACACAATATTGATGTTGTACATTATGTAGCATTCCTTGAGTTGCCTCCCAAGAAGTGCCTGATTTAACATCACGGCATGGTGTAAATACCAAATTCAGCCCATCGATGAGTCATCCCTAGGACGACACTTCCCCACCCACTTCCTTCCCTTGGAGCCACAAAGGTAGTGCTTCACTCATTTTCCATTGGCTTTCTTCTTTTTGGGTGCCACCTATCATACAAGCTTGTTTACATCTTTTTCATCACCAATCTCCCCAATCACAGATATGTCTCATAACTCTTAGGCAAAAAATTCCCCCTTCTTGCCTTGAAAGTAATTTCGTCATCATTGACCAAAAAATTTATCTCATGCTTTTTTGAGTCCATTAATGCTCTTTCTGTTGCAAGTAAAGGACACCCAAGGATTATAGGAATGTTAATGTCCATAGCACAATCTAGCACAATAAAATCCGCTAGAAGAACAACTTTCCCACCTTAACAAGCACATCTTCAATAATATCCACCGGTTTCTTTATGGACTTATTAGCCATTTAAAGCCTACTAAAGGTGGATTTAAGCTTTTTTAGACCATATTTTTTTATAGATGACACATGGCATCAAATTGATATTTTTCCCATTATCACACAAAACATCAAACAACATATTGGTCGATGGTGCCTAGGACATGTGGAGAGGAAAGATTATGGCACTAACTTGAGGAGTGATTGGGACCACATCTCCTTTAATAGTCCTCTTTTCGGTAAGTGACTCCTTAAGGTACTTGGCAAACCCGAACATCTCCTTAATAGCATCACTAAATGGTACCTGCAACGTTGCCTCCTTTAACTTCTGAATATGTTTATTTAATACCCGGTACACCCAAAATGAGTTCTATAGGGCGAGGATGGTAATTAAAATCTTTTTCTAGGTGCAGAAGTGGCGTGGAGTTGGAAATGTTAAGAAAAGTTATTCAAGGAACTCACTGCACCAAAAAGCTGTAGAAGAGAATAGACGGATGATCAAAGGGAAAGACGAATTGTCCTTTGAATCGTTGATTGGGGAGGATTGATCCTCGGCGTATTTACACGCACAAGTGCTATGTTATGCCCATATTTTATCCTTGTTTTAACCTTGATTTGATTATAGTCTTAAGTATTTTGGGTATAAATGTGTTCACGGAGAAATAAATGTGATTAGCCATTTTTGTTGGTGAAAAATGCTAATCAAAGGAGCTTAATATAAGGATGCATGAGCAAGAAGGAAGCATGGTGTGAAGGCCGAAATTGATGACTTGTCAATGCCTAAGAAAAGAATTGTTGTACAAAGCAACGTGCCATGCTAGATTGTGGTAAGCCATCAATCCAAGTTGAGTGCCAAATCTGCGCCAAGCACCGTGTCAGAATATCCTGCATTGCTTATCCAAAAATGTGCCACATCAGTAGAAGCATACGATTCCACCATGAAACGCTTGGAGACATGCAAGATACCTTCTATGTCAAGCCATGCTGATGCACGTCCAAGCGCCTGATCCAATAAGCATGCACGATGGCGTCGTGCCTTGCTAGGTAATATGCGTAACATGCGACATACCACACCTATTCCATGCTACTCAATAACCCTTTACTAGTTGACAGGCGTGATGGTTCTGTGTCACAGAGGCCAATTAACGGGACCATCAATGTTACATAGAGGTGGTTTTCCATGAGCAAAATCGTAGCCATTATAAAAAACACACTTAGGCTATTATTTAAGGGTATCAAAAATTATTTTGGAGAAAAAGGGATGGATGGATCAAGATAGGCTAAGAACATCATTGTTAGGGTTCTTTTTCTTTTTTTCTTTTTCCATTGATTTATCTTACATAAATTTAAATACATTTATGGATTCTTGTAGAATAATGAGTGGCTTAAACCCTCATTCTAGGGATGAGGCCACAAACATGAGTGTTTATGCTTAATTCCATGTTGGTTTGATTGTGTATCTTGAATGATTTTTCTCACATTCTTGTTTTTATTATTTCAATGCTTGATCAACATTAAAATACACCTAGAATCCTTAGGCAAACTTGAAAGAGAAAACCTTAGAATAGAATGTAGAAACACAAGGAGTGTGATATTATTCTTGAACTTGATTTGCATTTAGGTTAGAAATATACCTAATACGCCATAATTAATAAAATGGGATGATAGCTGAAATGTGTAGAATTGGGATGTCACATCACCACTCAATGATGTAGTTGTGAGGTCAATTTGAGTAAAATGGTTAGAGCTTCAAAAGACCATAATCATGTCTTTAACATCATAAATCAACAATCAAGATATGTAATTGATAAATAATGGATTAATTCCAGGCATGAATGTAAGCCTCAACTTTGGAGTATTTCTCAATTATTATTTCTAACTTAGTTCGTGATTAAATTATACTTTGCAAACAACAACAAAATCTTGAAAACCTCTGCACTTGAGAAAAGTAATAGTAGTAATTAAATTTATTTATGTGCTAAAAGGAAAGTCCCTGTGGGTTCGATATCCGGATCGCAAGAGCCACTATATTACTTGTACGACCACGTGTGGTTGCACGTGTGTTGGAGTGCGAACATGATTTTGGCGCCATTGTTGAGGACATGAAAAATTAGCGAATGTCTTATTTTCTGTGTCATTATTGTATTTTCTAAAGTGCTGGGAACTTGGTCTTAGTCATCACTTTTGCAGGTATATGTTGGTCCTCACAGAAAGATGGCAAGTGATAGAGAGTTATTAGAACCTTACCCCAAACCTGAAAGAAGGTTAAGATAGGTGGGAAGAGAGGGTTCTACTCTTTACCCCATCTAGCAGGTTCAGAAGGATGAGGTTGTTCCAGTAGAGAAGGTGGCCAGACCACCTACGCGAAGTGGCAATCCCACATGCAACTAATTTTACCTCTAGTATCTGCAGACCGGAGCTGGAAGGTCGATTCGAGCTAAAGCATAACATGGTGCAATTGATGCACACTAGTAGATAATTCACAGGTCTTACCCATGAGGATCCACAATAGTATTTTCAGAATTTTTTGGAACTTAGTGAAACTTTTGCCCCTACCGGAGTGTCAACTGATTATGTTCGACTCACCCTTTTCCCATTGTCATTATTAGGAGAAGCAAAAAGGTTGTTGAAGGAAGAACCATCAAACTCCATCACAACCTGGGATGACCTTGCAAGGAAGTTCCCCATTAGATTCTTCCAATCTAGAAAGACTACAAAATTAAGGAGTGAAATTGTGAGCTTCAAGCAAAGGTAGGATGAGAATTTATATCTTGCATGGGAAATATTAAAATATCTTCTCAAGGACTGTCCCCATTACTAGCAATCCAATGAAGTGCTTGCACATTTTTTTGTGGAGAGTCTTAACCCACATACTAAAATCTTGTTACATTCTGCAATAGGGGGTCATACACCACATAAAACTTATAAGGAGTTGTACATGATGCTGAACAAAATTGCACAGGGAAATCCAATGTGGTAGAACAATGCATCAAGGGAACTAGTTAGAAACACTACAGGCATGATAGAGGTTGACAATGTGAATGCCTTGGCATCTTAGCTGGCCTCTTTACAAAATCAAATGATAGCTCAGTTTAGCAAATTAAATTTGAAACAACAACAGACACAGGTACATGAAGTTCAGCCAGTTCAAAACTGGTGTGAGATATGTAGAGGCAGTGACCATATTGCAGACTTTTGTGAGGAAACCCAGAGTTAGAAAACATTGTAGGCAACATGTAGAGAGGGAACAAAAACTGTGGGAATGCCTATAATAGGAACTAGGAGAATCACCCAAACTTATCTTGGGGTGGAAATCAGGGGCAAATTCATAATTTCTAGAATCATCAGTGGTAGCAGTAAGGAAATGCAACTAGTGCCCAGTCAAGCAATATTGAGTAGATTTTATAGAGAATTATGACCAACCAGGTGCAGATGGGAGCTGACAAATAAAAAAAATGGCAGTTGAGCTCAAAAATTAGCAATTAGCCATAAGGAATTAAGAGAAGTAGATGTGTCAGTTAATTATATCTCGAAACACTAGACCTAAAGGGGGTTTATTGAGTGACACAAATCCAAATGCAAAGCACGTCATGGCTACCACTTTGAGGGGCGAGCAGGATGTAGATGATGCACCAGTGAAATAGAAGAAGAATTGGGTGAAAGCTGAGTTTACAAGACCAAGCCCGTCTACTGACAAAGGCAAAGCTAAAGTAGCTGCAGAGAATAGTATAAAACTAGCAATGCAGCCATCAAAGAGACTACCACCACCATTCCCTCAAAGGATTCAGAAGAGAAAGAAAGATGCTTGTTTGAAGAATTTTTTTGATATTTTTGAAGAACATCACATAAATTTTCCTTTAATTAATATCTTGCAGGGAATGCCAAAGTACTCTAAGTACTTGAAGGTGGTGGTGTCCAAAAAGATGAGGATGGTTGATGCAAAAATAGTGCCACTCACTGAAGAGTGTAGCTCTAGGATGATGAGCAAGCTGCCAGAGAAGCTCAAAGACTGTAGGAGTTTCACCCTCCCCATACAAACTGATGAAAGTGAGTTGATGCAACCTTATGTGATCTAGGGGCAACTGTGAACTTTTTTCCCTATCACTATTCAATATAGTTGGTTTGGGAAAATAAAGTCCTTCCAAAGTTGTGCTAGAGCTGGCTGACCCAACCAAAGTGGTTCCTGAAGGGATCATAGAGGACATGCTCATCAAAGTTGGTAAGCTCATAATCCCTGCTGGCTTTATTATTCTTGACTTTGAAGTGGATGATCGGGTACCAGTTATATTGGGATGTCTGTTCCTTGCCACTAGCGGAGCATTGATAGATATAAGGGTAGGAAACCTAAAGATGAAGGCAATAATAAAGAGAAGACATTCAGAGTGTACAAAGCACTCAATACCTTAGCACACAAAAGGGATATGTATATGGTCACTGCATTAACAGTGGATAATTTTGTGGTGGAAGTGTACAAGCTGACAAACCCTCATCTAAAGGCTCATATAGAAAGGAGACCTGAACTTTTAGCTTATAAAATGTAGTGTGATCCTAGTGGAGATGTGATGGTGAAGAAGAGGGAAAGTGTTATAAGAAAAGAAGGAGATGGTTCCCAAAAGGGAAGAAGAGGTTGAGGACATCCTAAAAAGGATGTAATTCATGTCGTTCCATGACATAAAATTAGGTGTTGCTGTTGAGGCAACCCAAGTTTTATACAAGTATATTTTTTTTTCTCTTGTTTTTGTTTTTATTATATCACCCTTGTTTGTGTCTTTATGTTTATTATTCAAATGAAGGGGAAGTTTGAGTATCCACAGAAGGAATCTAAGGAGCATGAGGAAGAATAAGTGTGGGGTCATCGACCCTTGTGAAGATGCTGCTAGCTAGGCCTAGCAGTTTCAGGAAGTATCCCTAACCTTTTTTATTTTAATTGATACTTTGGGAACACAACATATTTTGAAGTTTGGGGTGAGGAATTTCAAAATTTTTGGTGTTGGATGAGGGTGAAGTATGTTCTTAGCTCGAAATGTATTATTTACAAGTTTGAGTAGAGCATATTTCACCTATCCATTGGTTTGTCTTTTAGATTTTTTTCTGAAGGAGGGCACTTTAAACTGAAAATAACTTTTGATTTTGTGAAAATTTTCATTTTTGGTCATAGTGAGTGACTTTTCCTAACAATGGATGGATGACGATGGTCTTGAGGGAAAATCATTCATTAGGCTTTTTTTTAGAACCCCTAACTGATTGAATGTAAGATGCTTTTGTTGAATGCTATACATGACTGAAAGATCAAGGGAACTTCAAATTAAGAAGCATGTTAGGTGTATTGAATGACTTTGTACAGACACTTAGGCTTACTAATTTGAATCTTGGATGCTTTGTTCTTAATTTTTAATTCATGTGGTTAGCTACTTTGAGATTCTATATGGGTCTGTCTCGAGTGAAACATGTGCAATGAGTGTAAGGTTTCTTGTGTATTCCTTGCTAGCATTTGATGTCTAGAACTTGTCTGGTGTGTTTGCAAAACAAAATGAGCAATGTTAATAGTAGGAGATAATATAGGCATTTCTTTGATTAAACATGTTCTTGTCCTTTAGTTAGCCTCGTTGAGCCTTTAGCCTTTTCTTTGTTACCCACACAAGTAGCTTAAATCTTTTCTTTCAATTGACCTTGAACTTTATCCAAAACTCCGAAGCTCCCAAGTGAAAAATGTACAAGAGTAAAAGGAGTGAATGTTGAAAACTAGGAGATAGTTGGGTGTGGAAGTGATAAAATAACATTAAGGATGCAATTGTTTAAAAATGCATATGTTGTATGTAGGGAGTAGAAAAATAATAAAAAGGTTTAATAAAGTCTCTAAGTATGTACTCCCTACTAATAATGTGAACTTGCTTAAATAAAGGGGAAAATAAAAGTAAAATGACAGATGAGAAGAGCTAAGAAAGAAGTAAGTAAAAAAATCGTGCTTAGTGAGAAAGTGTGATTTAGTAAAAGCGCTTAGGGAAGATAGCCAGTATTATTAGCCAAAACAGTACCTACCTTTCCCTTAGCCTACATTACAACTTGAATAGTCCTACCTGATCTTACTTTTAGATGTTTCTATATTAGCAGAGCAGTACACTAAGGGCAAGCTTATGGTACATTATGTGTTGCATGTGAAACTTTGTTCAAGAGTGAGTGTAATGGTTATTCATATCCCCATATTTGTTATAACTTATATATTTATGAGTGAAAATGGGAAACTCTCTTGTTGTGAGGGAACTGGTTGATGAAGGAGAGGTTACATATTTGACTTCTTTAGTGGTCAACTTGCATGAGTTTGCTAAGGTGCAAATTCAATTCTTGAGGCTAGGAGGTCTTCACTTTGTTGTTCATGAATTTAATTGTGTTACAAATAACATTCTTGTTAGGAACTTCTCACGAAGGTCAGGGTTTTAACATTAACTTGCATAATCTTTCCACAATTAGGTATTTGTGAGCCTTTCTGTAACATGACACATAAAAGATTTGCTCGAGAACAAACAAGGCTTTATGTGTCGGGTGGTGATCATGTGTGTATTTACACGCCTAATTGCAATGGTATGCCTATATTCTAGCCTTGTTTGCACTTTAATTTGATTATAATCTCATGTAATTTAGGTATAAATGTGTTCATGGACAAACAAATATGATTAGCCATTTTTATAGGTGAAAATGCTAGTCAAAGGAGCTTAATGTGAGGATGCATGAGTAAGAAGGAAGCATGGAGTAAAGGCCAAAATTGAAAACTTCTCAACGCTCAAGCAACGCACTGTTGTGCCAAGAAATGTGCCATGCTCGGTTGTTGCATTCATGTTGCGCTCCAGCGCACTCACAAGCGTACGCGGTCGTACAAGTAATACAGTGGCCCTTTTTAAGGGTCAGATGTCGAACCCACAGGGAATGGACCAATTCAGCAAATTATGAAGTTCAAGTGTAAGATAACCTTCACAAGTGTTGATTACAGAAGTTTTCGGTAAATTATAATTGAGTTTTGGGGTTGTCACAAATCACTCTGGAAGCACTATAAGAAGCAACTAGAGCTAAGGTCGTATAATCATGCAATGCTACACTTTGTAATGGTTCACATATGAAATTATCAATGGTTGTCTCACATAGATGGAAAATGTGATGTTCATGGTTTCTAGAGCCTCTAAACACGACAAACTAGCTTCACAACTACATCGTTGAGCGGAGATGTGACATTCTAGTTCGTGGACAATTCAACTACATGATGTGGTTTACGGGGTTTGTGCTCTTGATTAGGGACTTTCGTACATCTAATCATTTAACCTGACTTAGCTTCACAACTACTTCTACGAGTGGTGAAGTTATAATTCTAAGCCGATGTCTTTCTATCATCCCGTTTTATGAACCAAGCAAGGCGAATTAAGTATAATTTCTATCCTAATCGCGAATCCTATCGTAAATAAGAACTTTCTCCCTACATTCTCTTGTTCTAGCCTAGGTTTACTCTCTCAATATTTTACCAAGATTAACATGTATGATTTCATGGTGATCAAGCATAAAAACAACCATAATAAAGCATGTAAGACAAAATAACAATTAACATCTCATACAAAATGAATTCATGCATTACAATCATATCATGTGGCCTCAACCCAATAGGAAGGGTTTTAGCCACTCAGGTTCATACAATAACTTTAAAACATCGTTAAAGTAGTGTACTTAAAAGAATAGGTAAAAGAGAATGTAAAATTAGGGAACCCTAGGTGAGTTCTTCACTTTTCCCTTCACTCCTTTACGGTTTTAAGATAATATTTCGTAACAAATGATTTTAGAAGATAAAGGTTTAATTTAGAGTAAATAGGAAATTTACAATTTTTGGCCTATCATGGAATGGCTCCGTGGCACGGAGGTGAACGCCCAAATTTGCCTCCATGCCGCGGTGGTAACGCGGAAGCCCACTGAAAATTGCATTTGAATGTTGCTTGGCCGAGGCATGGCGCGACAGCCGGCATAGCACGGCGCTAGACCTGCACGATGGCCAGCGTGACACGGCCTGTGGTGCGCAGCAAGGCCTAGCGTGGCACGGATGCTAGCGCGCAGGCGCCTTGGACGGTAGCATTATGCGCGCATGGCCTGGGCGTGGCACCGTGCTGGGCGCGACAC
>JACEIK010003506.1:122340-147744 GCA_018107945.1 Datura stramonium | reverse complement strand
ATAAACATGACAAACTAGCTTCACAACTACATCGTTGAGCGGGGATGTGACATCCTAGTTCGTGGGCAATTCAACTACATGGATGTGGTTTACGGGGTTTATGCACTTGATAGGGACTTTCGTACCTCTAATCATTTAATCCAACTTAGCTTCACAACTACTTCTACAAGTGGTGGAGTGATAATTCTAAGCCGGTTTCTTGCTATCATCCCGTTTTATTAACCAAGCAAAGCAATTTAGGTATATTATTTATCTTAATTGCGAATCATATCGAAAGATAAGAACTTGCTCCCTACATTCCTATGTTCTTGCCTAGGGTTTCTCCTTCAAGCTTTTACCTAAGCTTAACGCATTTGTTTTCATGGTGATCAAGCATAAAAACAACAATAATGAAGAATGTAAGACAAAACAACAATTAACGACTCAAACCAAAACAAATTCATGCAATTGCAATCATCTCACGTGGCCTCAACCCTAGAGGAAGGGTTTTAGCCAATCATGTTCATACAATAACTCAAAAACATGTTTAGAGTAGTGTACTTACAGAATAGGTAAAAGAGTATGTAAAATTGGTGAACCCTAGGTGAGTTCTTCACTTCTCCCTTCACTCTTCTATGGTTTTCAGAAAATATTTTGTGAGATTTGAATTTGGGAGCTAAGGGTTTAATTTATAATAAATAGGGAATTTGCAAATTTTGGCCCGTCATGGAATGGCTCCATAGAACAGAGCTGAACGCACCAATTTTCCTCCGTGCCACGGAGGTAACGCGTAGGCTCACTAGAAATCGCATTAAAATGATGCTTGGCCGAGGCATGGCGCGATGATCAACGTAGCATGACGCAGGCGGTCTGGCTTGCTGCCTTCTCTCGCGCGCATGGCCTTGGCGTGCCACGGCGCTGGGCGTGCACACGCTCAGCGTGACATGCTGCCTGGCACGACCAGCCTTGCCATGGCATGCTTCCTTGCCGACTTTTTCAATTTGCTTCCAAATCCATTCCTCCACTTCACCCACCATTATTTAGTCCCTCAAATGTATTTTTCACCTAAAAAACAAGGACTAATCATGTTGGTTAGTACACATCCAAATTTACATAAAATCACATGATAATGTAAGTGTATAAATAGACAAACATGACTAAATCAAGTATTAAAATAGCACTTGGGCAAGCAATTATGCCCAAGATCTCCTAGAATTATTATTTGGTTTTGTAAACTTTGAGCCATTATACTATGTTTTTGATTCGAAACTCATGTTTTAACTTATCTTTATTTTATACTCATGAGTTCAGAATATCATTTTACTATTATGTGTTACTTATACTACATACTCAGTATATTCAAAGTATTGACTGCATATTTTTATGCTATATCATCTCATTATATAGGTTTGGGTGATCAGTCTCAGCCTCGAGTTAGATTCGCTCCCACTCTAATTCAGTCCAGTCACAGCCTTGGTGAGTCCTCATCTTCCGAGGACACCATATTAGCCTTATGTTGTTTTTATATCTTTTACTTTCAGACTTAGTAGAGTTAGTTGGGGTTTATTCCTTTCACCTCATCATATGTTTTGGAGGCTTTTCAGACTTGATGTTAGATGTTACAGCAGTTTTGACTTGTTGTTTCTTTTCATATGATTTATGGTATCCTAGACTTTCGCTTAGTTATATGCTCATGATTATGTTACACATGTGCCATGGGTTATCTTGAGCCTATTCATCATTTTGGGTCCTGTATTACATCTTGGGACTATGCTCGGGTCGTGACAGCCCATCACTAAAGATGGAAAAAGAGCGAATGACGAGGTAATTGGTGGCCCATCACACACTCGATGGATTGTCCTATTACCATCTATTGTTAATTGCTCACTAGGTAAGGGTGATGGAGTAAGTGACAGAACGTCACCTTGGTGATGGAGTGTCACATTCACCATCACATGGTGGCTAATTTTAATGGCTTACTAGATAAGCATGACGGAAGAAGTGGCGGAATGTCACCTTGATGACGGGCAGTCACATTCACCATCACTTATCTGCTCATTTCACTGACCTACTGGATACGTAGTGATAGAGGAACTGACGGAATGTCACCTATGTGACGGCCCATGACCCACTCCGTCACAAGTGTAGAACATCAATTAGTCACATACTTTTCCTATGTAATTCCTAATGAATATTGGTATTAATTATTCATATGTCACAGGTACTCACAGAACCAAAATTCCAACCTACCAAAGATGGCTCACAGAGGAGAACTAACAGACCTGATCCAGCACATCATAGTCAAGATAAACCTACCAACTCCGAGGAGGAGGTATAGAGAAGTTGGGGCCAAGGGACAAACACCAACCTACCAAACTAGATTTGTTAGTGACTGCTCCCCAGTCTGAAAAGGGACATGACTCTTCAAAAGAGGATCTAGTTTGGATGGTCCAGGCTCTAACTCAGAGGAAGAGAGTAATGAGGCCACAAGAAGTCTTGCAAAGGAACCTGAACAACAGATGTGCCACGGGTTTATGGCACTTTTGATGCTTAAAACACAGGAAATATGCTTGGTCTTAGATATGTTTATATGATAGGAGGTTCTTTTACTTTTTTTTTAGGGAAATTAGGTTTGGGAGTTGGATTTTTGTAAAGGAGATGAAAAGTACAAAAAATGGCTTGCTGTAGGTCTCAGTACAAGCCATACCATCCTGGTAAGAGATGTACCTAACACTTGTAACTGAACATCAGAGAAAATGCAAAATTGCAGAGCCAACATACGATTGACAGTACGAGTCATACCATCTTGGAGTACTGAGTGTCTGTAACTTGAGATACATAAGACGTTCACTTGCAGAATCCATTGGTATGAGTAGAGGCCATGAGTCATGATGGAAAGGTACAAACCGTACTGAAAGACTCATGGTAAGATTCAGAGGATTGGTCACTTGGCATACTTAGGGCACTAAAGGATTGCACGGGTCATACCACTATGGTGTGACTCATATGAAGGACCTGTAGGAGAATGATAAGAGATGCCAAATTTAAGAAGTTCAAGCCACGATAGGCTCCTACAACTCATAGAAATATTGTACGAGTTGTACCAACCACCAGTACCTAAGAAGACTAGAAGTTGTAGACTGATACTGCAGAAGTATACCATGACTCATAGCAACATGCTACGACTTATAGGTTGTCTCAGTGGCAGAATATCTGTTAATTTATGAAAAGATTTCATTAATTGTATACATGCTTTTATGTTATTATCCTTAATAGGACCAATACTCTTGGATTTTAATCATGGTTTTTGGGTTTTGTAACACTACTTGGAGAACAAAATACGCGAAAAACTTGAAAGGATTCATCATTGTATTGATTTTCAAAAGTTTGATTGTTCAATTGATTATTGGTTTTTCCTTCCATCAATATTATAAGTGTTTAATTATATTTTCCTCTATGAATTCTGATTTCTTTCTTGCAATCATGAATAGCTAAACCCTCCGCAACTAGGGTTATGGGAACCATGATGGAATAACAAACTAGGGTTAACACAAAGTGTTTCTAAACTAATACAAATTCTGTATTGTTCTTTTTTTCATGATTAACATTTCTTAATGGTGTGGAATGTTAGGACTAGACCGAATTCTCTTCTTTTTTGAACCTAGAGAAGTAGAGATTAGGAAATTAGAAGAACAACAAGGACTTGAAATTAAGTTTCATCGAATGACTCGAGCTACGATCGCAGGAAAGTTAAATTGGAACTATTGATAAAAGTTAAAGTGAAATCGCACATGAGACCAGACCTGGTGATTGAGTAGAGCCATCTAATAGGGATGGACATAGTTTATCAGTTCTACAGGCTAAGTATTGGGATAGATAAGGAAGTGTAATAATCTGACCTAGTTAAGAAGCCATGGGGAATACTTCCTTAGCTAATTGCACAACTTTGATCACAACACCAATTCACCATACTATCACCTAATTATTCCTTTTAAAATACCCACCCCCCTCTAGGAAATAATTGAACTAAAAGCCTAAACACTAGCATTAGTCTATATCTTGACCATATTTTCTGTAGGATCGACCCCAACTTTAGTTGGGTTATTTATTGAAAAAGTCCGCATTATACTTCTTCAGAGGTATAATTTGAGCATTATCAAAAGTGGCATCTTTATCGGGGAATACGACTTAGGATTAGATTAATTGCTATTATTTAACTTTTAGTCTTTATTTCCTCATTTATGTTATCTTTTTTTAATATTTTATTTAGGCTCCTATGTGGCATGGGTCCTCCTAACTTGAGAGAAACCTCTGTGACTAGCCCTCTGGAGGATAGAAGGTCAGTAGTGCCCTTGGAGATGAGGCTCGGTGTAGAGACATTAGCAGCCGTACTTATGAATTTTGAGGAGGATGATTTCCAGTGGTACACAGAGATGGTAAAGGCACTAAATAGAATGGAGTTCTATAACTTCAGGCTGAAAAGGTTGGACCTTGACCTAAAAAATTGTGCAACCCCTCCAGTAAAACCTTCAGTCGAGGTACCACCAGTCTTGGATCTTAAAGCTCTACCTCCACATCTTAAATATGCATTCTTTGGGGTGAACAACACTTTGCTAGTAATTATTGTTGCGGACCTTGTAAAGTGGAAAGTTGAGGCACTAGTATCAGTTTCGAGACGGTTAAAGAAGGCAATTGGTTAGACCATTATGCCAGCAAGACACTCAATGCAGCTCAGAAGAACTATACTGTGACTGAATAGGAGTTGCTAGCAGTAGTTTTTGCATTTGAAAAGTTTTGTGCATACTTGCTCAGAACTAAGGTGATTGTCCATACTGACCATGCAACACTACGATATTTGATGTCAAAGAAGGATGGTAAACTGAGGCTAATCAGATGGGTGTTTCTCCTGCAAGAATTTGAGTTTGGAGTAAAGGATCGAAAGGGAACCGAAAATCAGGTGGCTGATCACTTATCTAGGTTGAAGGAAGAGGAAAAATAGAAGGATGAGGTTGAAATTGATGATACTTTTCTAGATGATCAGGTGTTGGCTGCATCACAAGATCTCATCCCATGGTTCGTTGATTATGCAAATTATTTGGTGAGCAACATGATTCTTGTAGACTTGACCTCCCAACAAAGGAAGAAGTTCCCGTTTGATGTGCGAAGATTCTATTGGGATGAGCCATATTTGTTCCATATTTGTGCAGGTGGCATAATTTGTAGATGTGTTCCAGTGGTTGAGATGCTAAGCATACTAAAGGCCTGCCACTCATCCCAAGCTGGGGGTCATCACAACGGTATATGGACTACATAAAATTCTATAGTATGGGTATTATTGGCCCACAATCCATCAGGATGCTTATGACTTTGCCAAATATTGTGACCAATGCCAAAGACAAGGGGGCATCACTCATAAGCATGAGCTATCATTAACCCCAATCCTGGAGGTGGAGCTATTCGATGTGTGGGGTATTAACTTCATGGGCCCATTGGTGAGCTCTTATGGGATGAAATATATTATGGTGGCTTTGGATTACGTACCCAAGTGGGTGGAATCCATTGCACTCCCAAACAATGAAGGGAAGAGTGTCACAACATTCCTGAGGAAGGACATATTTGCAAGGTTTGGTACTCCAAGAGCTATCATCAATGACAGTGGGTCTCACTTTTATAATCATCTTTTCAGAGCTTTTCTTGAGAAGTATGGTGTGAAGCATAAGGTGACAACACCTTACCGTCCTTAGTCAAGAAGACAAGTAGAGGTCTCCAATAAGGAGATTAAGACTATCTTGGCGAAAGTAGTGAACACCAACCGAATGGACTGGTCTAGGAAGTTGGATGATGCACTCTGGGCATATCAGATAATATATAAAACCCCTATTGGAACTTCTCCATATCAACTGGTGTATGAAAAGTCATATCATTTACTGGTAGAGCCTGAGCACAAGGCATTATAGGCACTAAATAAATTGAATTTGGATTGGAGTAAAGCTTCCAAGTTGAGGCTGGATTAGTTGAATAAGTTGGATGAGTTCCGGCATCAAGATTATGAGGGTGCATCCATATACAAGGAAAGAATGAAGATCTACCATAATGGGATGATTGAAAGAGGGACTTTAATGCTGGTGACCTGGTCCTATTGTTTAACACTAGACTCTATTTGCATCTAGGCAAATTGAAGTCTAGATAGATGGGGCCATACAGGGTGGTGGAAGTGTTTCCATATGGTGCCATTGAACTGGAAAAAAATATGGCAAGAGGTTCAAAGTGAGCAGTCAAAGGGTAAAGCAGTATCTGGGAAATGTTGAGGAGGTGAAAGGAATTGGGTCGCTATATCTTGATGAATTTTGAGTAGTCAAGATACTTGCATCGTGCCGCAATGTTAAATTAGGCGTTGCATGGGAGGAAACCGATGAGTGGTTGGTGAAGTTTGAGTAGCCGACACAGGATGACAGGAGCGCCTAGAGCGCCACAGGTATGTTCCTCTCCCAGCTTTTATTTCACTGCTTTGGGGACAAAGCATGATTTTTGAGGGAGGGGGTATCTATTTGTTTTGTTTGTCTGAGGGGTTCTGTGTCGTTTTTCTTTTCCCTCGGACATAATATCTAGTAAAACTGACATTTTTAGGATGTTTTTGTTTTGTTTAACTAGGAGAAATTTTGGAGTACTTAACAACCAATGAACTACACATGTATTTGATGTTTTGTGGTTTTTGAAAAAATGACCCCTTTTTAAAATTTTTGTGATTAATTGTGTGTTTACTGTAAAGCATGACCAATGTGGATCTTTTTATGGAATTTGATAGATTAGCATGATTAACTGTAGTGTAGTTGTGCATGACCCAGATAGGTAGTGTAATGCAGTCCTATGCTATGTGTGAGTGAGGTTCTTACCTAGTTTACTGCTCTGTGGGTGATCTAGAACTTGCCCGGTCAGTCTTTGCTTAGGTCATAGGATAGTTGGTTAGGAAAGGATCATAGGCTATTTTTTTATTTATCCCACTTTTAGATTAAATTACCTTACCAAATGAAATTATCTCTTACTCCCATGTTTAAGCCTAAAGTTGACCCTTCTCTTTGATTAGCTAATTCACCTTCCCTGTATTGTTTATAATAAACCTGTTTTGGCCTTGGTCCCTCCTTGGTCAGTGGGGACCTCAACTTAGGCAAATTGCCTAAGTTGAGGATGGCTATTATAGGGGGTGCATAGACAATATGGGGTAGAAAAGAAAAAGCTAATCAGTAAAAGGTGGGAGGTGGTAAAATTTGAAGGGAAAAAAAAGAAAAGTGAAAAATAAACCACGCCCACAAGTTGAAAGCAAAATAAAATGGAAAAAGGGGGAAAAAGTTGGAAGTCGAGCCAGATTTTATGTAATGCCAAGGAGGGTGAGTCACTATATCATTATTTACTATACTCGTCCCAAGCCTATATTATAAGCCAAAAGAAGTCCTATAGTAATCCTAACCTGACTGTTCGAAGAGCTAGAGTAGAGAAAATAAGGGTAAGCTTATGGTATCACCTATGCAGTATTTGGAACTTCTTTGTGAGAGTGAAAGCTTTGCTCGATAATCCCGATTTCATATATNATATATATATATATATATTACTGTGAGTATTTGGGACTTCATTTGTTGTGAGGGTAATAAATTGAATATATTGCATCCTGCCAATTGTTTGTGTAAATGGCATTAGTGATAGCTCAGTTATCTGTTAATAGTTTGATGTCATTTCTGGATCCCTTTGTATCATAAGTTGTAGTTTGATTGGGTGCACAACAGTCTCAGTTTTGAGAGTTTGAAAGAAAAGGCGGTCAATACTTGATAGTGGTCATATGTGAAAATTTTGATATTATTGGCTGTAGGTCTTCTATTTTACTTTCTAGTTATGCGTCGTGTTTGTCGTAGTGTTTTATTTGCCTGAGGACATGAAAAAGTTCTAAGTTGAGGGTGTTGATCTACCACAGGTTTATGATACTTTCGATGCTTAAAACATAGAAAAAATGCTTGGTCTTAGGTATGTTTATACAGATATAAGGTGCTTTTACTTTGTTTTTAGGGAAATCAAGCCGGGGAATTGGATTTTGGGAAAGGAGATGAAAAGTGTAGAAAATGGCTTGTTGCAGGTCTCAATACGAGTCGTACCATCCTAGTACTAGCTGTACCTGACACTCGTAGATGAACTTTAGAGAAAATGCAAAATTGCAGAGCCAACATATGATTGACCGTATGACCTGTAGCATCTAGGTATGAACTATATTGGGTGTCTGTAACTTGAGATACAGAAGATGTGCATTTGTAGAATCCACTGGTACGAGTAGAGGCCAAGAATCATGATGGCAAGATATGACCTAATTAATAGACTCATGGTGAGATTAAAAGGATTGGTCACATGGCATACTCAGGGCACGAAATGATTGCATGGGTTGTACCAACAAGGTATGAGTCGTATGAAGGACCCATAGGAGAATGATCAGAGATGCCAAATTTCATAAATTCAAGCCATGATAGGATCCTACGACTTGTAGTAATATTGTATGAGTTGTACCACCTATAGTACCTGAGAAGATCGGAAGCTGCAGACTCATACTACGAAAGCATACCATGACTCATAGCAACATGGTACGACTTGTAGGTTGTATCCGCAACAGAATCTCTATTAATTTAGAATAGGATTTCATTAATTGTATAAATACTTTTAGGTTATTTTCCTTAATAGGACTGATACTTTTGGATTGTAATCATGGTTTTTGGGTTTCCTAACACTAATTGGAGAAAAAAATAAACGAAAACCTTGAGAGGATTCATCATTGCCTTGATTTTCAAAAGTTTGATTATGCAATTGACATTGGGTTTTTCTTCCATCAATATAAGTCTTTAATTATGTTTTCTTTTATGAATTCTGATTTCTTTCTTTCGATCATGAATAGCTAAACCCTCCACAACTAGGGTTGTGGAAATAATGGTGGAATAAAAAACTAGGGTTAACACAAAGTGCTTCTAAATCAATACGAATGTTCATATTTTTCTTTTCTTCATGATTAATGTTTATTAATGGTGCACAACATTAGGACTAGCTCGAATTCTTTTCTTGCTTGATCCTAGAAGAGTAGAGATTAGGAAAAGAGAAGAAAAACAAAGCCTTGAAATTAAGTTTCATTGAATAACTCGAGTTGCAGTTGCGGGAAAGTTAATTTGGAACTTTTGATAAAAGTTAAAGTGGAATTGCTCATGAGACCTAACTGGTGATTGAGTAGAGTCATCTAATAGGGATGAATAAGTCATTTGGATTAACATAGTTTGTCAGTTTTACAAGCTAAGTATTGGGATATATCACAAGTGTAATAATCTGACCTAGTTAAGAAGCCATGGGGAACAGTTCCCTTGTTAATTGTATAACTTTGAGCACAACATCAATTCACCACACTGTCACTTGATTATTCCTTTTTAAAAAACCCCTTCTAGGAAATAATTGAACTAAAAGCCTAAAATACTAGCATAGTCTATATCTTGACCATATTTCCTTTGGGATTGACCCCAACCTTAGTTGGGTTCTATATCAACAACGTCCGCGTTATACTTCTTGTGAGGTGTATTTTGAGCATTATAAACCATTGCGAGGAGATGTCCTTAAAGAAAAAACACCGGGATTAAGGGAACATATGCATTGGAAATCAAGGGGTTTGATAAATATTTTCAAGAGGGCCTCAACACCACAGGAAGAGGATATCTTAAGAGGAGCATTGCTGTGGAAGTGAGGATCATAGACTCCGAGTTGTCTAAGTACCCAGATATTGAAAGAGGGTACAAATTATATGGCCTGGGGTGGATGAGTGAAGCACCAGGCTCATACTACCCCTATATGGTTCGTGAATTCTACATGAACTATATGGCAACTCTAGACAATATGTGGAAAAAAGGGGTAGAAGGCGGCTGATATGCCTATCCTACTCAGAGTATAATCCGTAGTCCCAATTGAAATATTTGAAAATACAATCAATAGGATGCTTTATGGATTATAATTTACAACGCCAACTAGAACTATGGAGTTTGACTATAGAATGAGAGAGCGACGTAATCAACGTCCATGGTTAGCATAGGTTCTGACTGATAGTTAGCCCTCAAGGATGACAAATCCCAAGGAGAGAATCCATAAGTCCTTATTGACATTCGTAGAAAATTTTGGTAGGCAGTGGTGAGGCTCTGACTATTCTCGATCGGAGGAGACAATGCTTTGGGAGAGGACATGGCAGTATTAGTAGCCATCCAGATGTCAGGGTTCCTATTGGACATGGGAGTTATTATAGTAGATGAGATTAATAGCCGAGCTACAAAATTATCCACATCACTATCGTTCCCATGTTTGATAACCCAATTATGTAGAGAGGCTTATGTCCCAATATTAGATGGATTTGATGTTGAGACACCTGCAACCAAGAAGTATGACCTAGAAAAATCTAAAGATGAAATAAGGCATGGACTAAAACTTTAAAAATCAGCACCTAAGGTATTTGGGCCCAACGACCAAAGAGTGAGAGTGGCTGAAGCTAATACTGACACAGCTGGAGCAGCCACCGACATGGAGCTAGTTTTCCTTACAGCCCTACTCCCCACATCTACACCATCCATCTCTGGTGCAACTATAGCAACACCGGGAGTAGAATCAGCTGAGACATCATCTACTGCTCAATAGTCCTCTCAATATGCATTCATGCCATCAAACATTGCAAAGTTGTTTAGAAAAGCAGATAGACATGAGAAGCAGATGAAGCTATTTGCTGATCAGCTAGGCACCTTTGTGGATAGAGCTATTGTAGCTACATTGGCACCGTATGTGAGCCTTCATGCTCGCATTGATAATATGGAGGCATAGGTGAATGAGATACTTAAAGACTTGACCATGCCAAACTTAGATAAATTGTGGCTGAAATGAAAAGTCCCAAGATGACATTCTTAAGTTGCAGCAAGAGCGGTAGGCTCTACAGTTGGCCGACAGGTCAATCACATACCCTGATGGTATTACTAAGGACATGCTCATTAAAATGGGACCATTCATCTTGCCATTGGACTTTGTCATCCTTGATTATGAAGTCAATGAAGTAGTGCCCATTATTTTGGGAAAGGGTTCTTAGCTACAATTAGTGCAATCATAAGGGTGAAGTCAGGGAAGATTTCTATGACATGGAATGTGCAGGAGTCCATGTTTGACATGTTCAATGCGGCAAGACTTCCCCCCCATTATGAGGAACTAAAGGCGATCACTATGGTGAAGACCGAGACGTCTGATGTGGCGTTAGATCAATATTTTTCATAGGAGGATCTGTTGGAGAGAGCTCTGATATATGAAAAGGAGCATGTAAATAGTGCAGAGGTTACTGAGTATCTAAATGCTTTGGATGCCACCAATACCTATATCAGGAGAGGGGAAACTTTTGAGACGCTTGACAGACCATTGACCTGGAAGAAGATGAAACCTTTTATTGAGAAGGTACCAGTTCTTGATCGAAATCCCTTACCATCTCATCTAAAATATATTTATTTAGGTAGTGCTAACACACTACCTGTGATAATATCTGCTCTGTTGTCTAATCTACAGGTTGAGATGTTGTTGAAGGTGCTACAGGATCATGTAACAGCAATCAGCTGGACCATAGCCGATATCTAGGGAATAAGCAGTTCATTTTGTATGCAAAAAATATTGTTAGAAGAAGGTGCAAGACAAAGTGTAGAATACCAATAAAGGTTGAATCCTATTATGAAGTGGTGAAGAAAGAGGTGATAAATTGGCTGGATGCTGGTGCCATCCATCCTATTTCAGATAGTCACTGGGTGAGCCTAGTCCAGTGTGTCCCAAAGAAGGGTGGGATGATAGTGGTGCAAAATGAGAAAGATGAGTTTATTCTGCAAAGAATAGTCACAGGGTGGAGGAATTGCATTGATTATCGCAAGCTTAACACGGTTACCTAGAAGGATCACTTCCCACTACCCTTCACCTACTAGATGTTGGATAGGTTGGCTGGACATGATTATTACTATTTTCTTGATGGATACTCTGGGTATAACCAGATCATGATAGCCTAGGAAGACGAAGAAAAGACTACTTTCACTTGTCCATTCGGTACCTTTGTGTTTAGAAGGACGCCGTTTGGACTGTATAATTCTCCAGTGATATTCCAGAGGTGTACGATGGCTATTTTCACTGGTATGGTGGAAAATTTTGTGGAAGTGTTCATATATGACTTCTCAATCTATGGGAATGGATTTGATGATTGTCTGAAGAATTTGGATGCTGTGTTAGCTCGATGTGAGGAGACCAATCTTGTTTTGAATTGGGAAAAGTTCCATTTCATGGTACATGAAGGAATAGTTCTAGGTCACAATTTCTCAAAGGCAGGTATCGAGGTCGATCGAGCTAACATCAAATCCATTGAAAATCTACCACCCACGGTGTCTTTGAAAGGGGTGCGTAGTTTCTTGGGACATGTTGGTTTCTACCGGAGGTTCATTCAAGACTTATCAAAGATAGAAAATATTATGTGCAAGTTGTTAGAAGGATGTCAAGTTCTCATTTGATGCAGAGTGTGTGCGGGCATTCAATTCTTTGAAGAAAAAGTTGATACACAACCCTAATTATCATTGCTCTAGACTAGTCATTACCATTCATTGTAATGTATGATGCCAGTGATTTGGCCGTTGGAGTTGCTTTGGGGAAGAATAGAGGAAATATATTTTAGCCCATATATTATGCAAGCAAATCGCTATATGCAACTCAAAAAAATTACACAGTGACTGAGAAGGAGTTAATGGCAGTGGTGTTTGCCTTTGACAAATTCAAACTTATCTAGTGGGTACAAAGGTGGTGGTCTACACCAACCATACCGTGATTAGATATTTGTTTGCCAAGAAGGATGCTAAGCCAAGGCTTATCTGGTGAATATTATTACGGGAGTTTTATATTGAGATCAAAGACCGAAAAGGCTCATAAAATCAAGTAGAAAATCATCTCTCTTTGTTGGAGGATAGGAATCATATTGAATGTGAAGTGGGAATTGTGGAGACATTCCCTGATGAACAATTGTTTGCTGTCGACGTACCTGAGCTGTAATGGTATGCCGACATAGTAAATTTTCTGGTATGTGCAGTATACCCTCTGGGTGCAACTCAAGACAGAAAGGGAGGCTCCTTCATGATAGTAGGTTCTACATCTGGGATGGGCCATTCTTGTATAAAGTGGGGCCAGACCAGCTAGTCAGAAGATATGTGCCCGAGGGTGCAGTGTAGCATATTTTGGAGAGTTGTCATTCCTCCCCCTATGAGGGACATCATAGTGGAGATAGGACCACTGCAAAGGTCCTTTAATCCAGATTTTATTGGTCTACCCTATTCAAGGATGCGTATGCATTTGTGAAATCTTGTGGTAGCTTTCAGAGATTAGGGAACACATCAAGAAGGCATGAGATACCTCGAAAGGGCATTATGGAGATAGAAGTATTTGATTGCTGGGGAATCGATTTCATAGGGCCATTCATTCCATCGTATGGTAACAAGTACATTTTTGTACCCATGGAATACGTGTCAAAATGGGTGGAGGCAGTGTCGTTGCCTACAAATGATAATCAGGTGGTAATCAAGTTTTTAAAGAAGAATATTTTCACCCATTTTGGGACATCTCGAGCTATCATCAGTGATGAAGGTACGCATTTTTGTAACCAACTTTTCAATAACTTGTTGGCTAAGTATAATGTGAAAAACAACATAGAAATAACTTATCATCTACAGACCAGATGGAAGGTTTCTAATCGAGAAATCAAAAGAATTCTCAATAATACAATGAGCACAAATAGGAAAGACTGGTCTAGCAAACTAGATGACGCACTTTGGACATACAGGACTGCTTTCAAAACTCCTATCGTCACCTCATTGTATATGGTGGTATTCAAAAAAGTTTGTCATTTTCCAGTTGAGCAAGAGCACCGAGTATACTGGCCATCCAAAGATTGAATATGGATATGAAGGAAGCGGGAGAGAAAAGGTTGTGGCATCTCCATGAGCTTGATGAGTTTAATTTTAGTGCATATGAAAATTCCATGTTATACAAGGAGTGGACAAAGAAATGACATGATAAGGGCATCCAGCCTCGTGATATTTAGGCGGGGACAGATGGTGTTGTTTTACAACTTAAGGTTGAAATTGTTTTGGGGTAAGCTGAGGTCGAAGTGGTCAGGCCCCTTTGAGATTGTGAATGTGACTACGCATGGAACAATGGAGTTAAAGCTCTTAGGGTTGGATAGGACCTTCCTGGTTAATGGCCAAAGGGTTAAGCACTACTATGGAGTAGTGTTTGATAGAAGGAACACTTCAATTTCATTGAAAGGGGAATAAGAAGTCTTGCGTCGTGTCGCAACATTAAATAAGGTGCTGTGCGGGAGGTAACACGTGAACATTGTGCCACGACTATAATAAGGCGCTTTGTGGGACGCAACCCATCTTTCTGATACATTTTTGTTTTTTCATAGATGAATGAGAACTTGAGGAGGATGATGTGGAAAAATAAAGTTAGAGAAAATGTGAAGTATTGGGCGTACTACCCGGTGTGCCGCGCTAGGCTAAGAACTTCAGAATTTGTTTTTTTAAGTTGGCATATTGCCTGGCGTGTCAAACATTGAAAATTATTTTTGGATATCATGGCAAAATAACTGGCGCACTGCGCTAGGTCTCAGAGGTCCGAATTTTTTTTCAAGTGTTGGGTGTTTGGAGGGTTATACGAGTCAAAAGTTTTGGGTCGAAGGGTATACTTATCAATACTCAAATCTACTTCCAATATCAGGTAGTGTAATTGATTGATGCAAATATAGAACGCAACAAGGAGTTGGGGTCAAATCCCACAGAGATTACTCGAAGCCGAAACTATCTAGTGCTAATCAGTAAAGAATTGCAAGACTAGGATCTATTCGTATTGAGAGTAATAGAAACTAACTAAGAATAAATATTTCTCTAAGTTAGGTTATAAGCAATTAGAGATAATTCTAGGGAAGTGACCCTAATATTAGGTCAATCCCCCTAAGTCACCCAATATGAAAGAAGTAAGAGTAAGCAAAGGCTGAATATGAAAGCAATTTACTTAGGCAACCCATGGGTATCTTTAAATAGCACCATAGGTGTCAATCTACTTCAATTTCATCAAATTGAAGTGAATTCCCTTCTACCCAATTGCTTGTTTTCCAATTTGGAATTCAACCTATATCTAGAAGAACCCATTAAACAAGGGTTATACCTTGAGTCATGTTGATTGATGCTAACCAAACCTAAATTTGCTATTTCAAGCCTTATAAAGGGAATTGGTAGGATTGGATGACTCTCATCATCAATCACACACTATAAAGAAAAAATAAATCAAATGTTCATATGCCCAAACTCAATCTTAACAAATTGGGATCATTAGGGTTCACAAACCTATATCTGGGTTTAGTTACCCATGGATAGAAAAAGGAGAAAAGCAAAGTAATAAGACATTATTACCAAATGAAATTGAAACTTCACTTGATGAATGAGAATCTTCTGTTACAAAGCTGGATCTACAATCTACTTGAAACTAGGGATAAAATTAGCTAAGTTCTACTCTCTACCCTAAGTATGAACTAAAGAATGTAAAAACTGCTGAAAAATTACAAGAAAAATGTATTTATACGATGCCCTAAAAATCCCATTTAATTTGAGCATCGGAGTGTCAGGTGTGCAGGAACGAACCGTCTTTTGGAAGGGCGTACCATCCTTTGAACCGTCTTTTACTTTTCTGCTTCTGTCTCTTGACCTGTCATCCTCTAAGAGACGGACCGTCCTTTAGAAATCCCATTCTGCCAAGCTTTGGTCCAACCTTCAATTGACAGACCATCCTTTTGGAAGACGGTCTGTCCTATCAACCATACTCTAAGGACCCATTTTACTGAGTTTCTGGAATCAGCAGCTGGGAAGGGGCGGATCGTCCTTCAAACAGGCGATCCATCTGTTACCTCGTCTTTTGAGCAGTTTTCTGGCCTAAACTCCTTTATTCTTCCAATGAATTGGGATCTTGAAACATATAATAATAAGGTTAGTTTCTGTTCAATTTAACTCCTAAAGGCATGAAAAATTCTATGAGAAAAAGCAAAGATGTCTTGAGACATCAATACTCCCAACTTAAAGTAGTTCCTTGTCCTCAAGAAAACTAAGAAGAGAAACTACCCTACACCTAACTAATGTCCCAGATTCACAAATTATCATGACTAGGTGGTTGTCAACAACAACTACCAATACATAAAATTCTGTCCAGCCACCCCCTCAATCAATCAAAACACAGTTTTCTTGTAACTATTTAAACTAAGCATGCAACCTCTATTTATGACATTATCTCAACATGCACATGCCCAAATTAGAGATGTGAAACATGATAGACATTCAAATCCACATTCCCTCACAATTAGACCAAGAAAAGTGTCCTTTTCTGAAGCAATGACAGCATGGACAACAATGACACACAAGATCAAGAGAGAAGAGAAATTCACTCAACTCTTACAAGAGATTTCACAAGATAACTTACAACTATCATATGCTTGCTTATTCACTCAAGTGCCTTTCTTTTTGGATATTCGGATTGAGATCACATAAGAAATTTTCTAAGCTTGTAATGGAGATTAAGGGCTGGTAAGATATAATTTAGGCTTTTAGTGGCTCACTTACCATCCTTGACCATTTCATCATATTTCCACAACCTTTTTACCTTTTTGATCCTTATTTTCATCTCTTCTCTTGTTTTTGCAACTTTTCACGCCCCAAAGTGTTTTTGTGAGCTCAAAGTTCACTTTCTCTTTTTCTCTTTTGCATAATTTTTCCTTTTTCTTCTTTTTAGCTCATTTCTCAATTACACCTTGGATATGCTCATACCACATATTTTTGACCTATTTCCTTCTTCCTCTCCTTATCACCCCCAACTTATAATATTTTACTCATTTTCATTTCTTTTCAATGCGTCAAGGATGATGGATTTAAAAGAGGGTCAACTCAAAAGTTGGTCTAGCTTCCATTGCGATGATTAAGAAAAAGGGTCAAAAGGCTCAAAGAGGGATACAAGGGATACATGTATAATTTGGTAGGTCTCTCTAGGCATAGGTGGATTGTGAAGCACAAATAAGGCCTAAGTTCATCTCTACAACCCATAGTCAATCCTAGATTCAGATACAAGTAGCAAGGAAAGTTCTAGAGGTGATCAAATCAAGTGAACAAGCAATTTTCCTCTCCACACATTAGCATATGGATATAAAAATGAATAACACATCACTCTCAGTTAGGAGCACATTACCAAAAATTCATGTAACAAATGGAGATATACTACTCAATATCAAACAACTACAACAAAAACTTTAAGGGGGCGGGCATTATTTTCAAAAATCAGCTCAAGTATGCAAATAGTTAAATTTCCACCACCACCTAAGTCAAAAACAATCTATTTATCTTAAGATGACTTAACAAAGTAGGCTGGTACCCTTAAGAATATCGCCTAAGAAATTCATCATCGGGCCGATGCACCACGGCACTTAACTACTTTTATTGTGCTAGATTCAACAGAAAGTAAGCCTCCTAGAAAGAACCATGGCTAAGAAAACCAAGGAGGGCTCTACACTAGGAAATAATAAATAAGCTAATCTAAAACTGAAATAGAAGAAGCTATACTAAGAAAGTTGTAAAAATGGACTATATATATAACAACCCACACATAAATAACCCATCAAATGCATACAACCATAAAAATTAAAGTTTTGAGAAAATTAATCATTATACACAAATCCAAAATATCCACCCCCACCTGAAAAGTATGCAGTGTCCTCAATTCATATACAAAACAAAGTAGAGGGGGTGAGAAGATAGCAAAAACTTCCTATAGCGCTTAGACCGTGCTACTGCTCCTCATCCTGTTATGGTACAAAGGTGTTACCCTCCATATAATGAGCATAGCCTTCGGTGTGCAACTGTGATGTTAATATTGCTCACGTGAGTGCCCCTACCTCGAAAGTGGATAGAACTACCCCTGTCGGTGGTGTCTCCAGGGTTGGAGCCTTGCCTTTATCTACTTCTGGGGCCTGAACTGCTATCTGGGCTGAAGTCTGAGCAGGAACCTGCTCCTGTGTAGTACTGGAACTGGTAACTAGGACTGCTGGTGGTGGTATGGGCTGAGTCTGAGCTGGTGGGTGTTGCGTGCCCCGCAAGTGTACGGGTTGTGCAAGTAATATAGTGGCTCTTTTTAAGAACCAGAATGTCAAACCCACAGGGACTTGACCAATTCAGCTAACTATTGAGTTCAAGTGTGATATTCAATACCAAAAGTGTTGATTATAGAAGTTTTCGATATAGTGTAACTAAGTCTAATTGTGGTCAATGAAATATTCTGAATTCACTCAAGGAGCAACATAGAGTTAAAGCCGGATAATCATGTGCTACTACGAATTGCAATGGTTAAGTATGAAACTATCAATTGTCGTATCACATAATTAGAATTGCATGTTCATGGCCTTTCGAGCCTCTAAACACGACAAACTAGCCTCACTACTCCATTGAGAGCGACCATTGAGAGCGAGGATGCTAATTCTAGTTCGTGGGCAATTAATTACGTGGATGTGGTTTACGTGGATATGATTAGGGACTCTCGTACTCCTAATCATTCAACTCAACTTAGCTTCACAACTAGTTTTTCGAGTGGTGATGTGATAATTCTAAGTTGGTGTCTTGCTATCTTCCCGTTTTATCAACCAAGCAAGGTATTAGGTACATTTCTATCCTAACACAAATTATATCGTGAGATACAATCATGCTCCCTACATTCTCTTGTTCTGGCCTAGGTATATGCTATCTCAAGCATTTGCCTAAGTTTAACGTGTATGTTTACATGGTGATCAACCATAAAAACAACCAATAATTCAGAATGCAAGACAAAACAACAATCAATAACTTAATTCCAACACAAATTCATAAAAAAAAAATCATAACTCATGGCTTCAACCCTAGAGGAAGGGTTCTAGCCATTCATGTTCGTAAGATTACAAGAAAACATTATTAAAGTAACATACTTACAAGAATTGGTAGAAGAGAAGAGGAATTTGACAAACCCTAGTTGAGTTCTCCCACTTCTCCCTTCACTCCTAGATGGTTTTCCAGAATAAAATCGTGACAAAATGATTTTAGGAGCTAAGGGACCTATTTATAGTAAATCAGAATTGTGCAAAATTAAGCCTGTCGTGGAATGGCTCCGTGTCACGGAGTGTATCGTGGAGCACTGCCTCCGTGACATGGAGGTAACGCGGAGGCACACTAGAAATTGCCTCAGGATGCCAAGATGCTGAGGGTTGCCGCGTTGGCCGGCGTGGCATGCTGCTCATGCAGCGCGATGGCATGGCGTTGGCGCGCAGATCGCCTGGCATGGCACGGATCTGGCGCGCAGGTCGCCTGCCTGCTTGCTGCCTTCTCTCGCGCCTGGCATGGGCGTGTCACAGCGTTGGGCGTGGCACAGCGTTGGGCGCGGCACACGCACAGCGTGGCACACTGCCTGGCGCAGCCAGCCTTGCCAAGGCATGCTTCTTCCCGTCTTTTGCAAATTGCTCCCGACTCCATTCCTCTACTTCACCAACTCATAAATTAGTTCCTCAAATTCATTGAAACCTACAAAATAAGGACTAATCATGTTGTTTAGTACATATATTCACATTTATATAAAATCACATGAAAATGTATATAATTAATTAGATAAACAATACTAATTTGAGTTATAATGTATCACTCGGGCATGTTATTTTGCCCGAGATCAAGAGTCTCCTCACAATCTATTTAACACCCCAAAACATTCCTAGATCAAACTTAGAGAAATCATGAGAAAACTAGAAAATATTTGTCTTAGGATGACTCAGACTTGTCAGCACCAATGGACCATTATATGAGCCATTGTTTGTTCTGCAAGTTTTTCATTTGGGAACTAACAAGTCATTCAATGACCTGTTACAAAGAGTAATGAGTCATTCTGTTTCTTGTTGTTACTCAGTATAGAAACCTGCCAGACCTTTCCCAAAACCAAGGAGTGTGACTAACGACTCGTGGTTCATACCAACAAGTCATTGTTTCCATGCGTTGCATGAACAAACAAACTTTCACCTCAAAGCAGTCGTAAAGACGGGCAGTTACCATGACTCATGGGTTCTACCAATGATTCTTGGTATTGTCTATTAGAGGAGGTCTAGTGTTTTGCTCCAAACCCTGCTAGTGGCCACGAGAGGTACCAATAACCCGTTGGTTCATCCAACAGGTTGTGGTCCCCTTTCGTTGCCAATTTCCAGTGAGCCCAAATTTCAGGACCAGGACCAACAACTAGTCCTAATGAGTTGTGGTGTTATACCTTGGGATTGAAAACGGAGAAAAACTGAAAATTCTCTCCAGATCTCAGGACGACTCATGAGGTAGATCGTGAGGAGTGACCATGAGTCGTGAGGTGACTCGTGGTTAGCAAGGTTAGCAGGCTCAGGTTGTGGAGGCCATGGGCATGACCACGAGTCGTGGTTAGACCTCATGACTCGTGAGGTCCCTCGTGGTCTAGCTTGGAGGGTTGGCAAGGTTGGGAAGGGAAGTGAAGGCCACGGATGGTGACCACGAGTCATGGTCTGACCTCACAACTCGTGAGGTCACCTATAGGTTGGAGTGTATTGTTTGTCAAGGTTTTGGGGAGTGGGGATCACCGATGGTGACCACGAGTCATGGTCAGCCACCACGATTCGTTAGGTCCCTCGTGGGGTCCCCTGAGTGATTTTGGGCAGTGAGCATGACGGATCTCGGCCAAGAGTCATACACCTTGGAAACAACTCATGAGGTCCCTCGTGGGGACTAGCAACCAGAAATTTCTGCATTTTTTGTAAGAGTGTTTTTGTAATTCCAAATTCCTAAGACCTAATTCATGGGGGTAAGTTCATGTTAAGGGGGTTAAGTTCATGTTAAGCCTCATTCATGCATGCGAGAGTATAGAGAGGAGATTAGAAGGTGATTCAAGGTGTTCTTTCTCAATTCCTCTAAATTCCATCTTGGGCTAGCAAGGGAAGTTAAGAAACAGATAACCTCAGGTATGTAAGGTCATCAATAGGTGAATTTTTTCACACCCATGCTCCTACTCTATGATTTTATTTGAAATTTATCAAAAACTCATGGGGTTTTGTATTTGATTATATAAAATCTAACGATTCAATTATGGGTCTCATAATTTTGAAATATTATCATAATCTATGGATTTTGATCATCTTTTGAAATTTAAATTGATTATAATTTTATTGATTTTGATTTTCTAAGCAATTAAGATTAATTATACATGCCCCATGATGAATCGATTTATGATCTATCATCCCATCGATGTTCTTTACGAGCCCAGCATGAATTATGTTTTAAATTATGAATTCATTATGTTACCCATTATGATTTTATGAAATTCAAGCTATAGACATGATCTACAAGTATGTATGAATCTTATTATTCATGAATTATGTTTTTGGATGACTCACGGGCCTCATGTCATTGCTAGATCACATATGTTCAAGCATGTTTATGATTATCATGATTTAACTAGCCTATGAACTCATGTATGTATTACTATGACCAAGTCTCCATGGGGTGCACTGATTCTCAAGCTCATCCTCACCCGTAGATAGATCCAGATTTGCCCTCAGCGCACTTTGTGAGTCCTCATGTTCCGAGGGCTACATGTTCACACTCTATATTATTTCTTTTAGTTTGTGGATATTGGATTAGTTGGGGAGTTGTCCCTTTAATCCGCCTTTTATGCTTAGAGGCTTATCAGACTACAAGTTGTATTCCACTGTATTGTATAAGTATTGTACTGCTTTTCCATCATTCTATGTTATGATTGCATTCTTTATGTTAAGTCTTCCGCTAATTAGATGTACGCTCGGTCTCCATGGGTCGACTTGGGGCCTCTCGGGGATCCTTGTCCCGTCTCTACAAATCGGGGGTACGTTCGGGTCGTGACAAACTTGGTATCAGAGACATAGGTTTTGAAGTGTCCTAGGGAGTCTTAAAGCCTCGTTAAGTAGAGTCTTTTTCATGGGTGTGAAGTGTGCCACACATATGACGAAGAGGCTACTAGACATTTAGGAAATGTTGGACATTTAAAACGGACTTGCTGGACCGAGCAGGTCTCCATGGGGTAAGAAAGTCTCCATGGTGCATCGAATAGGTACCCCTTGCCCAGGATCGATGATTTATTTGACCACACTTATGCAAGGTAATCAAAACAGACATTTAAAACATGTATGCAATTCATAAATGATCATAAGAGTAGGACAACATGCTCGTATCGTAAATCATCATGACATACCATATGGCTCAAGGTTTTTTAAAACATTCATAACATAAACATAGTCATAATCATAATAGAAGAGCTTTACTTAACATTACTTGAGCCAACATACATAATCGTAACGTGCATAAATCATGAGAAACAGTGGGAGATTCTCTTAACTGACAACCCCATATGAGCACACATTAAGCCCGACTTGTAACCCTAGTTGGGAGGGTGTTCATACCCTGCGAAGGGTAGAACCATGAAAGTGTGATATCACCATGAAAAGGGCCATTTCGGCCAAGGACTAACATGAAAGGGCCCCAAAATAGCTACGGTGGCACGTAGTTCATGAGATCCAGGGCTTAACCTTAGCCGCGAACCTACTCGGTGTTCGATACTACTCCCCAAGCATATATAGTGCTCATAATAATACATACATGAGTTCATGGGATAGTTAAATCATGATATCATAAACATGCTTGAACATATGCGATCTAGCCATGACATGAGGCCCGTGAGTCAGCCAAATACATAATTCATGAATAATAAGATTCATACATACTTGTAGATCATGTATATAGCTTGAATTTCATAAAATCATAACGGGTAATAGAATGAATTCATAATTTAAAACATAATTCATGTTGGACTCGTAAAGAACATTGATGGGACGATAGATCATAAATCGATTCATCATGGGGCATGCATAATTAAGCTTAATTGCTTAGAAAATCAAAATAAACAATATTATAATCAATTCAAATCTCAAAAGATGATCAAAATCCATAGATTATGATAATATTTCAAAATCACAAAACGAATAATTAGATCATTATATTTTATATAATGAAATACAAAACCCATGAGTTTTTGACAAATTTCAAATAAAATCATAGAGTAGGAGCATGGGTGTGGAATAATTCACCCATTGATGACCTTACATACCTGGGGTTATCTGTTTCTTAAGTTCCATTACTAGCCCAAGATGGAATTTAGAGAAATTGAGAAACAACACCTTAAATCACCTTCTAATATCCTCTCTATACTCTTGCATTCATGAATGGGGCTTAACATGAACTTAACCCTCTTAAAAGACCCCATTCATACCTTAAAACAATGTAATTTACACCTTAGGAGTTTAGGAATTAATGAGAATACCCTTACTAAAAATGAAGAAATTTCTGGTTGCCAGTGCCCACGAGGAACCTTACGAGTCATTACCAAGGGGCACGACTCGTGGCCGGTATTCGTCATGCTCACTGCCCAAAATCACTCAGGGGACCCCATGAGGGACCTCAAAAATCGTGGTGGCTGACCACGACTCGTGGTCACCACCCTTGATCCCCACTTCCCAAAACCTTGACCAATCATACAGTCCAACCCACGGGTGACCTCACGAGTCATAATGTAAGACCATAACTCATGGTCACCATTCGTGGCCTTCAGTACACTTCCCAACCTTCCCAACCCTCCAAGGCAGACCATAGGGAACCTCACGAGTCGTGAGGTCTAACCACGACTCGTGGTCATGTCCGTGGCCACCACAACCTGATACTGCCAACCTTGTTGACCACGAGTCACCTCATTACTTGTGGTCACTCCTCACGACCTACCTCATGAGTCGTCCTCAGATTTGGTGCAAAGTTTCAATTTTTCTCCGTCTTGACTCTCGGGTCTGATCGTTGGGTTCTCGGGGTATAACACGTGGTGTCGACCAATGACTCATTGTGTGATCCGTTGGTCCCTATCGGGGAGTTTTTAGACTTTTATCTCAAGGGAATTTTTGTAACTTGTAGCTATTTTAATCCCTAAACTACGTCATTTCGGGCATGTTTAGGAGAGAATTAAAGGAGTTGATCAATGTCTTCCTCTCAATCCTTCTGTCAACTCTCAGACTCAGTGTGAAGAAGTTCCAGACAGGCTTCTCAGAGCTAACCTAGGGCTTTCAATCTTCCTTCAGACTTCTTTGGACTGCTCCCTAGGTTTCTCCTCCAAGTATGTGGGGATTCAATAAGGGAATTTCCTTTCCCTTGTCCCCAAAATCCTTCTGAAATTTCTTATCAATTCTAGCCTTGAGGATTTGAATTAGGGTAAATTTCAACCATATTTTGATATATCCTTGTGGATTGTGTTCATAGAATTCATGCTACGTTTTGACTACTTAGTGATCATGTTGTTATGTTCTTCATGCAATATGGTTTTAGCCCTAATTCTGTAAATGCAGTAAATTTGGGTCTTGCATCCGGTCTATAGACGCTCAGCTTACTTTGAGATAAGTATTCCTGACTTAGTCTAGGGCATCAGTTTCGAGCTATCAGTTTAGTAGTCAATTTAGGACTATCCAGTGGGAGTAGGACTTAGAACTGAGTGGGCTGGGGTTTAGCGCGCCCAAGTTTCCATAACTACGTTGCCACCTTAGGTTTTATTCCCAACGAGCTTGAGAATTATGATCCCCTAGTTCAACCACTATACCCTGGCAAGGTACAGTGGACTCTAACCGATTGGTTGTATATATCGGACTCCGCATCTAGATCACATGGTTTTATATCAGTTATAGACTCTTCCACTTGTCAGTACAGTTCAGTTCAGCTCAGTCTCAATTGAGCTCAGTTCCAGGACGTGTTTATGACCATAAGTCAGGGTCTGTATTGACCCTATGATAGTGATAACTCAGCTTCTATCAATTCTCATTATTAGTTGGTCTCTACATGTTATTTCAGTTCAGTTGCTTATTTTCATGCTTCATGTATTTCTCACATACTCAGTACATTCAAAGTACTGACGCATACATTTTATGATGTATCATATTATTATATAGGCACGGATTCTCAGTCTTGACATTATCAGTAGTTCCTCCTAACGATTTCAGCAGCATACCTATTGGTGAGTCCTCATCTTCCGAGGATGATGTTTTCTTTTCAAGCAGTTCTTTATTTAGTCAATCTTTAGAGTTAGCTGGGGGTTTGTCCCTGATCTTGGGCAGAATTGCATGCCCAAGTGATACTCAAATGCTTCATTTCGACTTGTTTATCTATTGTTATGTGTACATTCTCATGTAATTCTTAGTTA
>JACEIK010003506.1:98860-116773 GCA_018107945.1 Datura stramonium | reverse complement strand
AAGTATTGAGGAGTTGTCACTCTTCATTGTATGGAGGGCACCACGGAGGCGAGCGGATAGCTCACAAGGTGTTACAGTCAGGTTTCTTTTGGCCTACACTGTTTAGAGACTCTATGGCATACGTAAAAATGTGTGATAGATGTCAAGGGATAGACACAATTGAGAAATAATAATTAGCAAACGCCAAAGTGTGATATAGATGGGATGCCAATCGAATGGGCATTTTCTACACAATAAAGTTATTACTAATATGTGTAAATAACCTTGTAAAAGATAGTGCCTGATGTTTTTCAACCACTTGGAAACTTTTTCATCAAGTTCTTTTGAACATCAAGGTGCAATTCAACTATTCCAATATTATTTGGGATAGGGGTTGAACCATTTCTAACCATCAATATTTAATGGGATTATGACATGGGTTTTGACTATTTCTAGCCTAAACCCACATAATCAAATCCCAACCCACTATTAAGTTCTCCCCCATTACATAATTCCTTTTTTTCAAGCCCAATATTAAGTAAGCAACCAATACCCATATTTGCAACTATGAGCAATCAACTATAATTTGAGGATAAATCAATAGATTTATACTAATTAAGTAATAACAAGATAAATCTAGAAATACCCAATAAGTAAAACACCCATTATCACACACCTCTATCTATAGACTTAGATACTCATAATTGAGAATCAAAAGAGGTTATTTATCAGTAGACTAAAAATTTTCATAATTAAGAGTAAACACAATCAAGCTCAAAATGTCTCTAAAATGGTGGATATACCTTGCTGAAGAAGATGAAGAAGAAAAAGAAAAATATTCAAATTTCTATTTTCTATGCAAATCTCTCTTCCAAAAGTGATGGAAGAATAAGAATGTGCTTTTTCAAAGTACTTTTCTAGAATATGTACAAAAGTAGGACATAATATTATCCTCTTTTTCAGGGCTAAAAGTTTTTGCCCTTTTCAGGCGTCTTTCACTTGCGAGTCATTGGCAGTTCACCGGTGTCCATCCACGGGCCACCGGTTGATCTCCTCTATTGTCCATTGAATTTCAAAGAAAATGTTATACCTCGAGAATTCAAAGATAGGACCTGGAAGTTGAAACGGGGAAAAACTGGAAAATGGCCCAGCAGTTGCAGAACGAGTCACTAAACGACTCGTGAGAAGACCCCACGAGTCGTCAAGTGACTCGTGGGAAGTCTTGGAGTGAACAAGTATATGAGGTCCCCATGAGTGGAGTAACGAATCGTGGTCAGCCACCACGAGTCTTGATGTCGATCGTGGGGGTGGAGTTGGGGTATTTATGGGAGGATTATCCAGTGTACCAAACGGATGGGGCCCCACGAGTCATGGCCAGTCCTAACGACTCGTGAGGTGAGTCGTGAGTAGGAAGGTTGAAAAGTAAGGCATGTACATGACAGAGGTGATCACGAGTCATGGTCTCGAGGAATGAGTCGTTATGTCCCCCATTACGAGCCCCAGCAGATCAGTTAACCTATCCACTTGACGGGCGACTCGACGAGTCGATGCCCGTCCTGAAGAGCCGTCAATTCACCCATTAGGGTCACCTGGAAGTAATTTCCACCTTGCATACTCGATACATTCCACGTACTGACCGCATACTTTCTTTGTTGCATCATTTCATGATGCAGGATCCATTTTCCACGTTCAGCCCTGTTCGTAATCGCTTATCAGAGTTAGCACCTGCATAAGTGGTGAGTCCTTATCTTTCGAGGACTAGACTTTCAGGCACCTTGGATGTATTTTCAATTTCAGTATTGTTGAGCTATTTGGAGGTGTTGTCCCTTCGGCTCATCCAGATTAGAGGATTATCAGACATAGACATGTATTCAGCTTCAGATGTTCATTCTGTTTTTATGTTAAGTTAGACTTACATTGAGTTTATAATTATGTTTTCTTCATGTTTTTTGAATTAGATAGTTGAATTCTTATGCCATGGGTTGACTTGAGGTCTCTCAAGGATCCTTGTCCCGTGTCTACGATTCGGGTCTCCATTCGTGTCGTGATAGAAAACCCCCAATGGCACCAGCGGTTGGCCGGCTACTATTCCATGAGCCGCCTGTTGCAATTGTTCCTCATTCCAATGGGTGCCTGCATTCAAAAAGCGTCGGTTTCCACCTGAATCTCATTTTATTACTCAATTTCATGCTCCTTCTCTTAAAGTTAGGTACTTTCAACATCGAAAGGAAAAAGGGCATAAAATTCAACTAAAAGAATTAAAAACTAAGCTAAAGATCATGCTTAAAAGTCTAATCAGTGGGTAAATTACTAACTCATCACCATGTCAGGAAACATGCCACACCTTGCATAGCACGACATTAGGCAAGTAGAGCGCCCAGTGTTGTGCCACGCTTGATAGATGGCATACCAGTGCCTATAATTCTAGTGTCTGTGCGCAATGGTAATGTGACATGCTAGGCCATATACGCGATCAATAGCGTTCCATGCCAGACATTATTCATATTTAGCACCATGCCACGCCAGCCATCATTCCATGCCAAGGCCAACATCTAGTAGCCCTTCGTGATACCTCTGTATCACATAGGACAAGTTGCGTGATGGGCAGCGTGACACGAAGGGGGATTTATGTTACACCCATTAGATTCCATCCTCTAACCAATGTGTGCCAATATTGAGTGTTTTAGAGTACGACACATGTGGGAGAGGGCTTGAGGGATGTGTTTGCGAGCACACGATCGAGCGAGCAAGAGGTTGGAGTCGGGGGAAGGGTGCACCAGGTGCCACGCCATGCAGCCCACCCCTGCGCATGGACTGGCACATCACGTCCATGGGTTTGCACGATAGGCAACGATAGCGCCCCCTGCCCACCGCCTCAATATATATATATGTGTGTGTATGTGTGTGTGTGTGTTAAGTGCATGATATAAGTTCCTTCTAATATTTCACAAAATTAGAGAGCTCGACTAGGGGACTATTTTCATTTAATTTCCTACTTTTAAAAGTCAAATGACGCTGCTAAGCGCCGTTTGATTGAAAATTCACCTTGGGTAATGAGTTCTGGGCCTACGAAGAACGTATCTATGGAGTTATTTCTTGAAATCTAGCTTGTATTGTCAGAGCCCCACTGAGTATAAGTTGTTTCTAATTGAGTCCTAAATTTCTACAAGAGATAAGTAGGTATTTCTATCTTTTAAACTCTCGGGAATTTGTAAACTACTGGCCGATTAAAAGTGCTATGACTTGTGGTTGTTGCGGTTTGCAAATGAAGTTGGCCAGTCCTTGAATTATAGTAGGATTAATTAAGCAAAATTCGGTGACTAAGGAATGTTAAGGCTATCTCCTCTCGACAAGTTATCCCCGTTTTCTAGTTGATATGACCAATACCTTGTAATATCTTATGCTTATATATGTTGTGGTTAGCTGCTATGAGACGAATGGAGAGTATAACATAGTATCCCTCGTCGGGAAAGTTTGTTTTCAGTTTTGACTATCGCTTAAAGAGACAAAGGGATCCCTTGTTTAGTTATTTACCAGTTAACGAGATTAGTAGTGTTTTGCTTCCATGTTGATGCCAAAGATACCTGAGGATAGTTGTTAGCATACTTTGTTAAGTTAGGTGGCATAAGGCGTAGCTGGGAGATAAACGTTTCGTTCGTTGCCTATGCATAGAGTAAAGCTCGCCTACAAACCATTGGCATATCTTCTCACCTACAGGTCTAGAATCATGTTAGAATGGCCTTATCTTTGAATCAGTGGCACTAAGGTTGCCAAATGAACTAGGTGCTAGCTTTCTAGGTGAACTACCTACTGTCAATGACCGTATAGCTCGTTTTAACTTGTAGATAGTGACATTACTCACTCAGGGAACCCCTAGTTTTCAGAAGCTGGACAGACTATATGATGTCCAAAGGGGGGAAATCCTATCAGTAGTTATATGTGAGACTAACGCCTCTGGTTATCTAGATGTCTCAGATACAGTTATAGGAGTCTAGATGGCTATGATACGATTACAGGAGCCCAGGCGGCTCAGATACAGTTATAGGAGCCCATACGGCTCAAATATAGTTACGAGAGCCCAGACGGCTCAGATATAATTACAGGAGCCAGAAGGCTCAGTTATAACTTAAGATGTCGAGTATACCTTAGTTATAGCTTGCTAACGTGTCTATAGTTGTACAGATAGGAAGAATATGAATTTCTTGCACTTGCCGAGGCTTATGGGGGCCCAAACAGGTTATTGGTGTTGTTTCTACCTTCCAGGCTTATGGGGGTCAGGCTAGGTTCTTGCTTGTACATTACCTGCTAGATATAGTCCATATTGTGAGGTTATTTAGGTTACCAAATCCGGCCCTTCTTACTAATTACTTTAAGTTGCTTATCAGCTTTCATTCAGTTATTATTTATTGCCTTACATATTCAGTATGTATTGTACTAAGACCCACGCATGGGGCGCTGCATACTTGCCTGCAGGTCCAGACAGACAAGGCGTCTTAGTAGCTGTTCAGATCCTGTAGATTGGCTATCTCTCTTATTCCAGAGTTTCCAGAACCTTAAAGGTTTGACTACTTTTTGTTTTATAGTTTTTAGGTAGGTCGGGGGCCTATCCCCACCAATATCTTACTCTTACAGGCTTGCAGACTACAATTTTTAGGTTAGTCATGTGTTATTGTCTGTGTGGGGCCCATATGTGATATGATATGCATTGTTGGCCATGTGGGGCCTAGTTATGTAATCTGTTAGCAGCATGGTGGTCTTGTCAGCCCCCATAGGATGATATTACTATTGCAACTATTGTGTTAGTTGTTTTACTATAGGTGTTGTGTAGCAGCCTTGTTGTCCTGTGTCTTTGTTTATAGCCGAGATATAGTTATTTTTTTCTTAATTATGTGCTGCTAGTATGCACCAGTAGTGTATATGTCTAGCCAGGTCAGCTTAGAGTCTAGTGTGGCAAGAGGTTCCAGTGACGCCCCTAAGGTAAGGCATGAAAAACTTTGTATTAGAGCAATGTCGTATCCTAGGGAGTCTACAAGCCATGCATGGTAGAGTATTGCTCATAAATTTGTTGTGCCACCACATTCTATAAGCAGGAGGCTACAAGGCATTATAGTATGATTACCCCTTTTTCTGCTTAGATCGTGCTATAGAGTTGAGTTATATGGGGTTGAATCCCTATGCTTATATCGTGCTCTGCCCACTTGAGTGTGATAGTAGGGACCATATAAGCTTTATTGTGGTAATGTCGGTTATATGATGAGTCTCCCATTGTTCTTCATGATTTCAGTTATGCATGTTCATCAGTCAGGATATTATGTTTTCAGTAGTTTTAACTTAATATTCAGTTTTACATATGATTATTAGTTTTTCAGCTTTGGGTCATTCGATTCAGTTATGATATTCAATTATTTTTAGATCATGGTTTCAAAAAATGGCATGCAAGCCTTACTCTCAGAATGTTATCTTGATTATGTTTGTATGACATGCATGATTTAAGATTTTATTTACTTAGCGGTTTTACTTACCTTACATACGCAGTACATTCCATGTACTGACCGCATACTCTATGCAATATCGTTTGATGATACAGGCTCGGATATTCAAGCTCAGTCCCATCATTAGCCAGACTCCCAGTTTTAGCATCTTCCAGTCTCACTTGGTGAATCCTCATCTTCCGAGGGCCCTTTATCAGTTGCAGTTAGTATTTTCAGTTTTTGACCATAGTGAATTAGTTTGGGTATTTTCCCATCAACTCGTCAGTAGTAGGGGCTTTTCAGACATAATATGTATTCAGTTTCATCCTTGTGTTATGTATTCCGATGTTATGATATTGCCAGACTTCCACTTTATAATACATGTTACATTTCCGCTTGATTATGTTGATTTTAGAGATCATGTTCATGCCATGAGTTTACCTGGAGCCTCTCGGGGTTCTTTGTCCCATGTCTCGAACCGGTGCTATGTTCGGGTCACGACAAACTTGGTATTATAGCATTAGTTTTTGAAGTGTCCTAGGGTGTATGAAAACCACATTAAGTAAAGTTTTTCTTCACGACCCAAACTTAGGCTCAGATTGAAACACGGGACAAAGAACCCCAAGAGGCTTCAAGTTAACCAATGGAATGAACATGATATCTAAAATAAACATAATCAAGCAGATGTTTAACATATGTAATAAGCAGAAGTCTGAAAATATCACAACATCTGAATATATAACACAAGACTAAAACTGAATACATGCTATATTTGAAAAGTCTCTAGTACTGACGAGTTGATAGGACAAGACCCCAACTAACTCAGTATAGTTTGAAATTGAAAATACTAACTACAATTGATAAAGGGCCCTTGAAAGATGAGGACTCACAAAATGAGGCTAGAAAACCTAATACTGAGAGTGTGGATACTGGCGGGACTGAGCTTGAATATCTAAGCTTGTATCATGAAACGATACAACATAAAGTATGCGATCAGTACGTCGAATGTACCGAGTATGTAAGGTAAGTAAAAGCTGTAAGTAAGTGAAATCATAAATCATGTATGTAATAAAAACATAATCAAGATATGATTCTGAGAGTAGGGCTTGCATGCCATTTTCTGAAATCATGATCTGAACATAACTGAATCGAATGACCCAAAGCTGAAAACAGATAATCATAAGTAAAACTATACATTGGGTCAAACCTCCTAAAAACATATTAACATGACTGATGAACATACAGAATTGAAATCATGAGTAACAATGGGAGACTCGTCATATAATTGACATTACTACGATAGAGCATACATGGATCCAACTATCACACAAAACAGGGCAGAGATGTCCAAAACCTTGCCAACGCCAAGGATGCTATCATGATATCAATATCAAGTTGAAGGCCCCTTGGGGGAAACGGAAGCTCATAAGGGAGGTCCTGAATAATCTGAACATACCTACGTTGACACGTAGTTCTAAGGCATAGGGTTGACTCGCCTTTAGCCTAATCGATGCTAAACACTACTCCCAAAAACATGCATATGCTCTCCATCGTTTTTCAACAAAGCTGAACCATCTTCTAGTGACAAAGCTGACTCACAACATACATGCATAAATCTGAAATCATAACATGAGGAGCCTTGGGCTCAAACCATACCACAAGCTTAAAATAGTGGAAGGCTAGACTCCAAATCCATATGATAAGCTAATAACATGAAATTTAGATAAATCATGAAACATACTTGATCATATGTGCTTGCTCAATACTTAAACATGCTTGACATAAACTTGATCATTCGAAAACATGAACATGGACATGGGTATTTCGAAATTATACTTTCATCACATACATCTCATCATGCTTGAATACATGTATCATAATTTATAAAACTTGAAAATATAATTTATAATATGCCCGTTAGCTATAATTCATCATTAGAAACATGCATAGATCATACCCATGATTGATACTTAGGAAATTCACATGTTAGGTTTAAACCCCGTACATCCAATAACTAGAATTTCATGAATTGAAGAGGGATTGGGCATGGGTGTGGATGATTACACCGATTCATAACCCTACACACTTGGATATATCTGATTATACAACCCTCTTGAATTCTCAATGGAAATTTGGGGAAGAACTTGATGAAACTAGGATTATCACCCTTAGGAACTTCTATACTTGCATGCATGGAAGAGAATAGGCTTAGAATGAACTTTCCCCTCTTGAAATACACTATTCAGAGCTTAAAACGACGTAGTATAGGCCTTAGGAACTTAGAAATTATGAACAAGCCCTTAATAAATTGGCTAGAAAATACTCACTGCCAGTCCTAATGAGGGACTCGACGACTCGTGTCCTTCAGCATGACTCATGGTCTGGTTCTCATTGCGTGAACTGGAAATTTTTCAACACTGGTAACTACGAGGGACACTACCGACTCGTGGTGTTCCTGATGACTCATGGTGACTGGTCGTTAGATGCACTTCCCAAATTCTTCATCCTTCAATCAACGCTTGACCAAGGACCACCTGATGACTCGTGGTCTCACCTGTAGTCAGCCCCAAATCTGAAAAACTCAACCAACTCCATCCTCTCTCCATAAGTCACTTAACGACACATGGAACATCCACCGGGTTACTGGATGTCTTGTCCTATTACCTGGTGCAGAAAATTATGTTTTCTCCGTGTCAACCCTCGGGTTTGATCTTAGGGCTTTTAGGGTATTATAATATCTCCCCCTTGGGAACATTTGTCCTCGAATGTGAGAAATCATACTGAAAAGCTGAGAAATGCAATCATTAGACTCAAATATTTAACATATAAGCTGAAAACTAATAGAGTGACCGACTCCGAAATGAACTACATGATTGAACTGAATTTCTGAATCGTACATACATACATTATCATGAATGAAAGTGGGGCACATGAACTGAACATGAAACTGAATAGAGTACAAGGGAGGAAACTGATACCTCAAGCTGAAATTGAGCTATGAGGAAATAAATACGGGTATTTAGCCATCACATCTGCTTTGGCTTCCCACATAGCTCCCTCAACATGCTGGTTCCTCCACAAAACCTTGAATGAGGCTACTTCTTTGTTTCTTAGCTTTCAAACCTGACAATCCAGTATTTCCATTGGAAACTCCTCGTAACTAAGGCTATCCTTCATAGCCACACTCTCCACTAGAACCACTGAAGCAGGATCACCCAAACACTTATTCAAGAGCGATACATGGAAAATTGGATGAACTGAAGCCAATTCTGAGGGCAAGTCCAACTCATAGGCCACCTTGCCAAAACGTCTCACAATCAGGTACGGACCAACATAACGGAGACTGAGTTTCCTATCTTTCAAACCTCATCATTCCATTCATGGGAGATACTTTTGTGACTCTGAGCTATTTTCAACCTTTCCATTATAAGCTGAACTTTCTCCATATCCTTATGGAACAAATCTCGACCTAACAATGTAGCTTCACCGACCTCAAACCAACCAATAGGTGATGTACTCTTTTGCCCATAAAGAGCCTCAAACGGAGCCATCTAAATGTTGGAATGGTAGCTGTTGTTATATGCAAACTCAATGAAAGGCAAATGATCATCCCAAATACCTTTGAAATCAATCACACACACTCTCAACAGAGTCTAAATAGTTTTCTTCGTCTTACCATCTATTTGTGGATGAAACGCTATGCTAAGCTTGACCTGAGTACCGAGTCCTTTCTGAAATGGTCTCCAAAACTTGGAGGTAAACTAAGTACCTCTATCTGATATGATGGACAAGGGCACTCCATGCAGCCAAATTAACTCCGGAATACCCAACTTAACATAGTCCTTCGCTGAATCAGTAGTTTTGACCAGTAGGAAATGAGTTGTCTTAGTCAACTTATCTACAACCACCAAATAGAGTCATATTATCGACGAGTACGAGGTAACCCTATGATGAAGTCCATATTGATTTTCTCCCACTTACAAGTAGAGATAATAATATCTTGAAGCACACTCCCAAACTCAACCTTCACCTGTTGACAATTTGGACACTTAGCCACAAATTCTGCTATGTCCTTCTTCATGCCATTCCATCAATAGACTTCCCAGAGGTCACGGTACATATTGGTGACACCTGGATGTATAGAGTATCTGGAACCATGAGCCTCGTGCAATATCCGATCTCTCAAGTCATCAGCACCCAAAACATACAAGTGACCCTGATATCAAAGCACACCATCTCCCCCTTTGGAGAAAACCTCCACCTTCTTATTATGAATGGCTTCCTTCAAATTTAACAAAATAGGATCCTCATCTTGCCTAGCTTAAACTTCGGTCACTAAGGATGATTCTACCCATTCTGAACAATGACACCTCTATCGTCAAGTCAACAAGTTGGATTCCTAGTCGTGCAAGACGATATACATCCTTCACTAATTCTTTCCTTTCCTCATCTACATGGGATACACTCTCCATGGAAAGACTACTAACAACGTTTGCCACCACATTAGCCTTGCCAGATCGTAGAGGACACTCATATAATAATCTTTAAAAGCTCCAACTACCTCCTCTGACGTAGATTTTTATCCTTGTAGGTAACCACGTACTATAGGCTTTTGTGGTCCATAAACAGATCCACATGGACCCCATACATATAGTGTCTCCAAATCTTCAAGGCAAATACTACCATCGCCAACTTGAAGTCATGAGTCAAGTAATTCATTTCATGGACCTTCAGCTGCCTGGAAGCATAGGCTATAACCTTACTGTGTTGCATCAACACACAAACAAGGACGATCCTCGAAGGATCACAGTATCCCAAAACCCATTGGTGCCCTTAGGTAGGCTCAGCACAGATTCTATGGTGAGTCGATTCTTCAACTCTTGGAAGCTCTTCGCATAAGCCTCTAACCATTGAAATTTCACTTTCTTCTAGGTCAACTTTACTTCTCTGCTGAGGCATAAGCAATAGCATACAATCTCTAACTAAGTAGTTTAACTTGTTCGCTGTCTAACATCTTTCGTAATTTAGTCAATGGACCTACAATAGATAACAACCCCTCAAGAAATCTCTGATAATGACCAGTTAAACCCAAGAAACTCCTGATATCAAAGGCTTCACTAGTCTAGGTGAATTCTTCACCACTTCTATCTTTTGAAAGTCCACCTGTACACCCTTGCTTGACACCACATGACCCAAAATGCCACTGAGTTCAACCACAACTCATAATTACAAGAATTTAGCATACAACTAGTGATCCTTCAAGGTATGTAGCACCACCCTCAAATGAGCGGCATGCTCCTCCTCGCTCCGAGAATATATAAGGATGTCATCTATGAACACAATTATGAACATATCCAAGTATGGCTTGAACACCCTGTTCATCAAATCCATAAAAGTTGTAGGAGCATTCGTTCGTCCAAAAGACATGACTAAACTCATAATGACCATATCGAGTTTGTAAGGCTGTCTTCGAAATTTCACTCTCCCGAACCTTGAGCTGATGGTACCTTGATCTGAGGTCTATCTTTGAAAAGCACTTGGCACCCTGAAGCTAGTCAAACAAATCATCAATATTGGGGTATGGATACTTGTTCTTAATGGTGACCTTGTTCAATTGTCGATAATCAATACACATTCAAAGGGAACCATCCTTCTTTTTGACAAAGAGCATTGGTGAACCCCATGGGGATTTGCTAGGTTTGATGAAACCCTTGTCTAAGAGGTCTTTAAACTGCTCCTTCAACTCCTTTAGCTCAGCCGGAGACATTATGTAAGGAGGAATAACTATAGGCTGCATATCGGGAAGAAGGTCATACCAAAATCGATCTCCCACTGAGGAGGGATTCCCAGTAAATCATTTGGGAACCCTTTTGGGCACTTGCACACTACAAAAACTGACTGGATAGTCGGGGTTTCGAATGTAGCATCCTTTAACCCTAACTAAATGGTATATGCAACCTTTAGAAATCATCTTTTCAGCCTTAAGGAAGGAAATGAAGCGACCTACAGGCACAGCTGAAGTACCCTTCCACTCTAGGACTGGCTCACCTAGAAATCTGAACTCTACTACACGGGTTCTACAATTGTCTAAGGAATAACATGCATGTAGCCAATCCATGCCGAAGATAACATCAAAATCGATCATAGCTAACTCTACTAAATCTGCTAAGGTGAATTTTTGAAGAACTGTGACAGGGCAATTTCTATATAGCTTTCAAGCTATAACTGATCACCAACTAGAGTATAGACTGAGAAGGGTTCTGATAGGATTTTGGGACTGACTCCGAATCTACTAGCAACATAGGGCGTCATAAAAAATAAAGTAGCCCCTGGATCTAATAATGCATATACATCATGGTGGAATAATCGTAACATATCAGTGACTACATCTGGGGAGACTTCCTGCTCCTGATGAGATGCTAGGGCATAGAATTGCTTTTGGCGCTGACCAGCTCCCGCACAAGTAGATGGCCCCTGCTGAGCTGGGCGTGCTGGTGGAGCTGCTGAACTAGAGACTGGGCCTCAGCCCCCATCATGGCTCTGTCTGGCTACTGGGCAATCTCTAAGCATATGTTCGGTCTTCCCATACTCATAACAAGCACCTGAACCTGCTAAGCACTGACATGTGTATCTCTGACCACACCTGCCACACTCTAGAATGTTGGACTCTGCGGGCCTACTACCTTGACCTCTAGAGCCTGATGCTCATCCCCTCTAGTCGCGCCTGGATTTGGATGACACACTCATAGCGGATGTTGCAGGGGCTAAAGATCACTGGTGGGACTGCTGATGGTGCCCACCAAGTCTTTGCTGGGAGAACCCAAAGCAATTGGTCCTAGCCCTCTTAGCCTCTCTCTCCTGCTCACTCACCTGTACCAACTCCATCTTTTGGGCATACAAAACTATCTGGGGAATGTTAATGTCCTTATGAAGCATCACGATTCGGCAATCTTTGACCAAGTAGTCTGCTATACTATGCATGAACCGACTCACTCAGGCTCTCTAATCTATCACCTTCTAAGGTGCATACATGGATAGGCGAGTGAACTCCAAGGAAAACTCCTAAACTTTCATCTTTCCTTGCTTCAGATTCACAAACTTGACTGCTTTAATCTCCCTCATCTCACGAGGGAAGAATCAATCCAGAAATGTGGCATGAAACTCATCTCAACCAATAGGGCCTACTCGAACTGCCCTTCTATCCTTCCATTGCGTGAACCAAATGTGCACAAACCCTTTCAACTTATATGAGTCTAGATCAGTGCACACCTCTCCAGTTACCCCCATGATGTGGGTGATCTTCAGAACCTCATCAATAAACTTATGTGGATCCTCGTTAACCTTTGATCCAAGAAACTCTGAAGGATTCATCCTCAGAAAATCTCTATCTCTTATTGCTGCTACATTCCCATTCTAAGGGACATGTGCCACCGCCTGTTGATTGACCTGGATAATCAAAGCCTGAGCTAGCATCTGAATAGTCGCCCTAAACTCTGCGTGAGCGACCTGCTTGGGCACATGATCCGCATGGGCTGGTAGGGCCGGCTGATGCCCATCCCCAATATCATTCTCATGGACCTTTCCATTTCTATTTCTTCTTTCGTTGATGCGACAAAGAGGCATAATTCTACAAACGCGTATAGCATAATTTAGAAGGATAGAAAGACATTTCATCGCATGACTTAGATCATGAAAGAAGGGAACATTTCCTAAAATGTCTTGTAGCCTCGTCTCATAAGTGTGGAGAACTTCACACCCATGGAAAAGACACTACTTAAAGCGACTTTCAGACACCCTAGGACACTTCAAAACCTAATGATTTGATACCAAGTTTGTCACGACCCGAACATAGGCCCAGATCGAGACACTGGACAAAGAACCCCGAGAGGCTCCAAGTCGACCCATGGCATGAACATGATATCGAAAGTCCACATAATCAAGTGGAAGTCTAACATATGTAATAAGTGGAAGTCTGAAAATACTATAACATCTGAATACACAACACAAGGCTGAAATTAAATACTTGCTATGTCTAAAAAGCCTCTACTACTGATGAGTTGATGGGACAAGACCCCAACAAACTTACTATAGTGTAAAACTAAAAATACTAACAACAACTGATAAAGGGCCCTCGAAAGATGAGGACTCACCAATTGACACTGGAAGATGCTAATACTGAGAATATGGCCACTGGTGGGACTGAGCCTGAATATCCGAGCCTGTATCATGACAGGATACATCATAGAGTATGTGGTCAGTATGTGAAATGTATCGAGTATGTAAGGTAAGTAAAACCTATAAGTAAAATCATAAATCATGTATGTCATAAAAACATAATCAATATAAGGCTCTGAGAGTAGCGCTTGCATGCTATTTTCTGTTATCATGATCTGAATATAACAGAATATCATAATTAAATCGAATGACCCAAAGTTGAAAACTGATAATCATAAGAAAAACTGAACAATGCGTCAAACCTACTATAAACGTGTTAACATGACTGATGAACATGCATAACTGAAATCATGAGGAATAATGAGAGACTCTTCATATAACCGACATTACCACGATAGAGCTTACATGATTTCAACTATCACAGTCAAGTGAGCAGAGTCATCCAAAGCCTTGCTAGGGCTAAGGATTCTACCATGATATCGATATCAATCTAAAGGCCCCTTGGAGATAGGGGAAGCTCACAAGGGAGGTCCTGAATAATCTTAATATACCTACATTGGCACATAGTTCTGAGGAATAGGGTTGACTGACCCTTAGCCTACTCGGTGCTAGACATTACTCCCAAAATTACGCATATGCTCTCCATCATTTTTCAACGAAGCTTAACCATCGTCTAGTGACGAAGCTGACTCATATTATATGCATAAATATGAAATCATAACATGATGAGCCTTAGGCTCAAACCATACCACAAGCTAAAAATAGTGGGAGTCTAGATTTCAGATCCATGTAGTAAGCTAATTACATAAAATTTAGATAAATCATGAAACATACCTGATCATATGGCCTTTCTCAATACTTAAACATGCTTGACATAAACTTGATCATTCGAAAACATTAACATGGAGATGGGTATTTCAAAATCATACTTCCATCAACTATGTCTCATCATGCTTGAATACATTTATCATAGATCTCAACTTTCATGAACTTTCATGTATAGGTATTGTAATTTATATAACTTCAAAACATAATTATAATTAAAAAATTGTAAAATATGCCCATTAACCATAATTCATTATAACAAACATGCATAAATCATACCCATGATTGATACTTAGGAAATTCACATGTTGGGTTAAAACCCCGTAGATTCAACAACTAGAATTTCATGAATTGAAGAGGGATTGGGCATGGATGTGGATGATTACACCCATTCATAACCCTACACACCTGGAGAAATCTGATTATACAATCTTCTTGAATGCCCAATGGATGAACCTAGGATTGATCACCCTTAGGAGCTTCTAGACTAGCATGCATGGAAGAGAATAGGCTTAGAATGAACTTGTCCCTCTTAAAACACGCTATTTGTAGCTTAAAACAACGTAGTATAGGCCTTATAAACTCAGAAAATATGAAAAAGCCCGTAATAAATTGGCAGAAAAATACTCACTGCTAGTCTCAATGAGGGACTGGATGACTCGTGCCCTTCACCATGACTCGTGGTCTACTTCTCATTGCCTGTATTGGAAAATTATCAACATTGGTCACCATGAGGGACACCGCTACTCGTAGTATGTCCGATGACTCATGGTGACTGGTTGTTGGATGCACTACCCAAATTGTTCATCCTTCAGTCAACCCTTGACTATGGACCACTTGATGACTCGAGCTCTCACCCGTGATGAGCCACAAATCTCAAAAACTCAACCAAGTAAAAACTCCTTCCCATGAGTCACTTAACGACTCATAGTGCACCCAACGGGTCACTTTATGACTCGTCATGTGACCTGGTGCAAAAAATTTTATTTTCTCCATTTCAACTCTCGGGTCTGATCATGGGGCTTTCGGGGTATTACACTTTTTCATAGGTGTGATGTGCGCCATACATATGATGTAGAGGATATGAAATATTTTATAAAATGTTCTCTTCTTTCATGATCTAAGACGTGCGATAAATGTCTCTCTATCCAGCTAACTCATGCTATACACGTTTGTAGAATCATGCCTCCTCGCCGAGTTAATGGAATGGAGATGTACATGAGAATGGCAATGGGGATGGGCACTAGCAGGCTCCACCAACCTATAATAAGCATGTACTCTAGAAGGTTTCCCACGCAGAGTTCAGGGCAGCCATACATATCCTAGATCAGCCCTTGACCGCCCAGGCCAATCAACAAGCGGTAGCGCATGTCTCTCAGTATGGGATTGTGAAAGCGGCAAGAGTCTAAGATTTTTGGAGGATTAACCCTATGGAAGTTTTCTGAATCAAAGTTGGACAAGGATATATATTATTTTATTGATGAGGTACTAAAGATCACCTAGATCGTGGTGACTGGGGAGGAGTGTGTGGGTCTCGCCTCGTATCAGTTCAAAGGTGTTGGAGAAGGACCTATAGGTTGGGAGGATTCCATGCTGCATTTCTAGATTGGTTCTTCCCTCATGAGATGAGGGAGATTAAAGAAGCCAAGTTTGTGAACCTGAAGCAATGAAAGATGACAGTTCAGAAGTATGCCTTGGAGTTCACACACCTGAGAAGGTGACAGATCAGAGAGCCCGAGTGAGTCGATTCGTGCATAGTATAGAAAATTACTTGGTCAAAGATTTCCGGACTGCGATTCTTCATCAGGACATTGACTTTCCCCGGATAGTTCTATATTAATCAAATGGAGACGGTACAAGTGAGTTAGCGGGAGAGAAAGACCTAGTGGGAACTTCCAACAGTCCCATCAGAGATCTTATGCCCCAGAGCCGTCAGCTATGAGTGTACCATCTGGATGTAGGCACGACTAGAGAGGACGGACAAATGCTCTAGAGGTCAGGGTAGCAGGCCCGTAGAGTCCAGCATTCTAGAGTGTGCAAGTGTGGCTAGGGACACACGGGTCAGTGTTTTGCAGGTTCAGGTGCTTGTTTTGGGAACGCGAAGCCCAGATATATTCTCAGAGATTATCTAGCAGCTAAATAGAGCCATGATAGGGGCCGAGGCCTAGCCTCCAGTTTAGCAGCCCCACCAGCACGCTAAGCTCAATAGGGGGCATCTACTAGCGCGAGTGGTGGACAGCGCTAGAACAGATTCTATGCCCTAGTATCTCATCAAGAGAAGGAGTTCTCCCCAGATGTAGTCACCGCCATGTTATGAGTATTCCACCTTGATGTATATGCATTATTAGATCCAGGGGAAACTTTATCTTTTTGACGCACTATATCTCTAGTAGTTTCAGAGTCAGTCCCGAAATCTTATCAAAGCCTTTATCTCTCTCTACTCTATTCAATGATTCAGTTATAGCTCGATGGGTATATATAAATTTCCCTGTCATATTCTTTTAGAAGACCACCTCACCAGATTTAGTAGAGCTATACATGACTGATTTTGATGTTATCTTCAACATGGATTGGTTACATGCATGTTATGCCTCAGTCAATAGTAGAACCTATGCAATAGAGTTTAGATATCTGGGTGAGCCAGTCCTAGAGTGGAAAGGTAGTTCAGTTGTGCCTGTAGGTCGCTTCATTTCCTACCTTAAGCCAGAAAGATGATTTCTAAAGGTTGCATGTACAATCTAGTTAGGTCTAAGGATGCTACATCTAAAACCCTAACTATCCAGTCAGTTCCTGTAGTGTGTGAGTATCTAGAGGTCTTTTTAGATAAGATACAAGGAATCTCTTCCGATCTGGAGATTGACTTTGGTATTGACCTTCTACCTGATACGCAACCTATATCTGTTCCTCTTTACATAATGGCTCCAGCTGAGCCAAAGGAGTTGAAGGAGCAGTTGAAAGATTTCTTAGACAAGGGTTTCATTAGACCTAGCAAATCCTTGTGGGGTGCATGAGTTCTCTTTGTCCGCATGAAGGATGGTTCTCTTTGTATGTGCATTGATTATCGACAGGCCTCAGGTATGGATACCATCAACTCATGGTTCGGGAGAGTGACATTCCGAAGACAGCCTTCAGGACACGGTATGGTCACTATGAGTTTGTAGTTATGTCTTTTGGACTAGCAAATTCTCCTACAGCTTTTATGGATTTGATGAACAGGGTGTTCAATCCGTATTTTGATATGTTCATGATTTTGTTCTTAGATGATATTCTTGATAAGGGGCATATTTATATGCCAAATCGATACTCAAATGTATAGCTTTTGCCTTATTTGTCTAATAATGTGTGTACATTCTCATGTAAATCGTACGGAAGTGTGATTTTATACTAACCAACATGATTAGCGTTGTTTTGTAGGAAAAACATGCTTTTGAGGAAGAAAAATGTCATGTTGGGAGAAATCGAA
>JACEIK010003506.1:79872-90898 GCA_018107945.1 Datura stramonium | reverse complement strand
TTCACCCCGTATTCCTATTCCTGTGGGTTCGACATTCCGGTTCTTAAAAAGAGCCACTGTATTACTTGTACGACCCGTACACTTGCGGGCTCATCAATTCTCATATACTCTCGGAGCGAGGAGCATGCCACTCATTTGAGGATGGTGCTATAAACTCTTAAGATTCGCCAGTTGTATGCTAAATTCAGCAAATGTGAGTTCTAGTTGAACTAAGTGGTATTTTTGGGTCATGTGGTGTCAAGTGAGGGTATCAAGTTGACTCTCAAAAAATAGAAGCGATGAAGAATTGGCCTAGACTAGTGAATCCTTCGGATATTAGGAGTTTCTTAGGTTTAGCTGATTATTATTTGAGATTTATTGAGGAGTTTTCCTCTATTGTAGCCCCATTGACTAAATTGACCTAGAATAAAGTGAAATTTCTATTGTCAGAGGCTTGTGAGAAGAGCTTCCAAGAGTTGAAAACACAACTCACCTCAGCATCATTATTGATCCTACTTGAGGGTAACGATGGGTTTTCGATATATTGCAATGCCTCGAGGATCAACCTTGGTTGTGTGCTAATTCAGTACGGTAAAGTTATAGCCTATGCTTTGGGGAAACTAAAAGTCCATGAAAAGAATTACCCGACTCACGACCTTGAGTTAGCAGTGGTAGTATTTTCCTTGAAGATTTGGAGACATTATCTCTACAGGGTCCATGTAGATGTGTTTACGGACTAAAAAAGCCTATAATATGTATTTAACCAGAAGGATTTAAATATACATCAACGGAGATGGTTGGAGCTTCTTAATGATTATGATATGAGTGTCCTCTATCATCCGAGTAAGACTAATGTGGCGGCAGACTCTCTTAGCAGGCCTTTCAGGGAGAGTTTATCCCATGTATATGTGGAGAGGAAAGAGTTGGTGTAATATGTGCATCGACTTGCACAACTCAGAGTCAGTTTTATTGAATCGATAGATGGATATGCCATTATTCTGAATGGTTCAGAAGCTCCCTTGGTGACCGAGGTCAAAGCTAGGCAAGAAGAGGATTTGATTTTGGTGAAATTGAAGGAGGCCATTCAGAATCAGAAAGTGGAGGTCTTCTCCTAAGGGGGAGATATTGTGCTTCAATATTAGGATCTTTTGTGTGTACTGGGTGTTGCTTACCTGAGGGAGAGGGTGCTGCATGAGGCTCATGGTTCCAGATATTCTATATATCTGTTCCACCAAGATGTACCGTGACCTAAGGGGAAGTCCATTGGTGAAGTGGTATGAAGAAGGACACAGCCGAATTTGTGGCTAAGTGTCTGAATTGTCAACGGGTAAAAGTGAAACATCAAAGACCTGGAGGTGTGCTTCAAAACATTAGTATCCCTACTTGGATGTGGGAGGATATCAATATGGACTTCGTTACAGGGTTTCCTTTCATTTGTCGATAGTATGACCCTGTTTGGGTGGTTGTAGACAGGTTGATTAAGGCAGCTCATTTCCTACCGGTCAAAACCACTAATTTAGCAGAGGATTATGCAAAGTTTTACATTCGGGAGTTAGCTCAGTTGTATGGAGTACCATTTTCCATTACCTCCCAGTTTTGGAGATCGTTTCAGAAGGGACTTGGTACTCAAGTCAAGCTTAGCACAATAGTTCACCCACAGATAGATAGCCAAGCAAAGCGGATCATTCAGGCTCTTGAGGATATGTTGAGGGGATGTGTGATTGATTTCATGGGTAATTAGGATTATCATTTGCCTCTTATTGAGTATTCATATAACAACAGCTACCATTCTAGCATTTAGATGGCTCCGCTTGAGGCTTTTTATGGGCGAAGGTGTAGATCACCTAGTCGTTGGTTTGAGGTTGGTGAAACTACATTGATAGGTCCAGATTCGGTTTAGGAGGCTATTGAGAAGGTTTATCTTATAAGGTAATGATTGAAAATAGCTTAGAGTAGCCAAAAGTCCTATGTGGATGTGAGGAGGAGGGAGCGTGAGCTTGAAGTTTATGATTGGGTGTTTCTGAAGGTATGTCCCATGAAGGGAGTGATGAGGTTCGAAAATAAAGGGAAACTCAGTCCCAGTTATGTTGGTCTGTATCGAATTGTGAGATGTGTTGGAAGGTGGCTATGAGTTGGATTTGTCCTCAGAATTGGCTTCAGTTCATCCAGTCTTCCATGTATCACTCTTAAAGAAGTGCTTGGGTTACCCCGCTTTGGTTGTCTGGATGAAGAGTATAGCTGTGAAGGATAGCCTTAGCTATGAGGAGGTTCCGGTGAAAAAACTTGACAGTCAGCTGCAAAAGCTAAGAATCAAAGAAGTAGCCTTAGTCAATGTTTTGTGGAGGAACCAACATGCTGAGGGCGCTCGGAGGGAAGCCGAAGCAGATATGATGACTAAATACCCGCCTCAGTTTCAGCTTGATGTATCAGTTTCCTCCTTAGCACTCTATTTAGTTTCATATTTAGATCTTGTGCCCCAGTTTCTTTCATGTAAATGTATGTATATATGTCCATGAATTAAGTTTAGTCAGGTAATTCAGTCCGGAGACAGTCACTATATCTGATTTCAGCTATAATGTTCAGTATTTGGCATGGTAGTTGCATTTCTCAGCTTTTCAGTATGTTCACCCAAATTAGAGGATGAATGTTCCCAAGGGGGAGATATTGTAATACCCCAGAAGTGACTAAGCCTAGACTTGTGATTTGAAATGAAAAGCAGCAGGAAATCTGAGATTCCTTCTCAGAACGACTAGTTGTGTGGGTCGTTGGTGGGTCTAACGACTCGTTGGATGGGCCCGTGGTGAGAAGCTGCAGAATCAAACTTTGGAGTAATGGGTCTTCGTTATGAAGGTGGTCTTGGTTAAATAAGGTTAGCATGAGTGATGGGACGAGTCGTTGTTTTAAACAACGAGTCGTTGTATGTGCCCGTTAGGAGGATTTTCAGGATGGGAGCAGTGGTTACAACGGCTAGCATCGATGAGTCATTGGTGCTAGTAACGACTCATCTTTTTCGTTCATGGTAGAAGACCCGAGATAGGAAATAAGGATTAGACAACGAGCGAAGTAACGGGTTGTGGGAGCAAGGGACGACCCGTTGTGTTCGTCGTTGGTTCGAACAGTGGCTAATTTCCTGCGAGTTTAGTAAGGGAAAATCTGTAACTTTCAAGCCCCTAAGTCCTATACTACGTCGTTTTAAGCTCAGAAAAGGGTGTCTTAAGAGGGTTAAACTCATTCAAAACCCATCATCCTCTTCTATGCATGCAACCTAGCGGGTTCTAAGGGTGATAAAGCTTAGGATTCATCAGGTTCATCCCCAAATTCCATTGGGCTTTCAAGAGGGTTTGTGAAATCATATTCTTCCAGTTATGTAAGGTCATAAATGGGTGTAATCATCCATACCCATGCCCAATCCCTCTCCAATTCATGAAATTCTAGCTGATAAATCTATGAGGTTTTAACTCAACATGTGAATTCTCTAAGTATCAATCATGGGTATGATCCGAGCATGTTTCTAATGTTGAATTATGATTAATGGGTATATTTTTACAATGTTTTCAATTACAAGTTATGTTTTCAAGTTTTACAAATTATAATGTCTACCCATGAAAGTTCATGAAAGTTGAGATCTATGTTGTATGTATTCAAGCATGATGAGGTGTACATGACGAAAGTATGATTTCGAATTACCCATGTCCATTATTAAGTTTTCGAATGATCAAGTCTATGTCAAGCATGTTTAAATATTAGGCAATACCATATAATTGAGTATGTTTCATTATTTATCTAAATTTCATGTTATTAACTTACCACATGGATTTTGGAGTCTAAATTCATATTATTTTCATCTTGTGGTATGGTTTGAGCCCAAGGCTCCTCATGCTATGATTTTAAATTTATGCACTTATGTTATGAGTAAACTTCATCACTAGATGATGGTTCAGCTTTGTTGAAAAATGATGGAGAGCATATGCATGTTTTTGGGAGTAGTATCTAGCACCGAGCAGGCTAAGGGTTAGCAGGTTTGACCCAATGTTAGTTTTACTTATGATTATCAGTTTTTCAGCTTTGTGTCATTCGATTCAGTTATGTTCAGATCATGATTTCAGAAAATAGCATGAAATCCTTACTTTCAAAATCTTATCTTGATTATATTTGTATGATATGCATGATTTATGATTTTATTTACTTAGAGGTTTTACTTACCTTATATACTAGGTACATTCCACGTACTGACCGTATAGTCTATGTTGTATCATTGTATACAGGCTCGAATATTCAGGCTCAGTCCTGTCATTAGCGAGACTCCCAGTATTAGCATCTTCCAGTCTCAGTTGGTGAGTCCTCATCTTTCTAGGGACCTTTATCAGTTGTAGTTAGTATTTTCAGTTTTAGACTATAGTGAGTTAGTTAGGGTCTTGTCCCATCAACTCGTTAGTAGTGGAGGCTTTTCAGAGATAGCATGTATAGTTTTAGCCTTGTGTTATGTATTCCGATGTTATGATATTAAAAGATTTCCGCTTTTTATACATATTAGATTTCCGCTTGTTTATGTTAATTTTAGATATCATGTTCATGCCATGGGTCAAGTTCGAGCCTCTTGGGGTTCTTTGTCCCGTGTCTCGATCCGGGCCTATGTTTGAGTCATGACACCTAGCTTCTCTTAAGCCTTCATACACCACTACTAGCCTCAAGAGATCCAACAGGACAGAGTAGAGCAGTTCTTACTTCTAGAGCAGTGCAGAATAAGCATCCGAGAATATGCGTTGAGATTTGATTCCTTGGCTAGATATGCACCAGCATTTGTTGTTACTATGCCAGCCAGGGTACATCTGTTTATTATGGGGCTTGCACCAGAGTATGTGGAATCCAGTATTATAGCTACATTATGAGATGATATGGATATCTCACTGATTCAGGCCTTTTCTCAGAACATAGAGGAAATCAGGCAGTGTCAGTACGGGATTGACAGGGTAGGTTAGGAGCAACATCGGAGGTCTAGACCCGCCGACTTCCAAGAAAAGTTTCAAGGTAGGCCCAAGCCTCGTCTGTTAGATAGGCCCCATAGGCCCCAATTTTAGTAGCAAAGGAGCAGCACATCGGGCGACTGTGGATAGTTAGGCCCCGGCGAGAGTTCACGAGCTTCAGACTCACAGCAGTAGAGGGGCCTAGATCAGATGAGACCAGCAATACCACGTTATAGTACCTATAATAGGTGATATCTTAGGAGATGCAGATATGGCTCCACCACCTGTTATTCTTGTGGACAGGAGGGACACATGATGAGCAATTGTTTGACTAGGAACCAAGGCGATCGAGACCAGCATAATAGGTCCTCAGTAGGTTCATACGCTCCAGCATCTTCTGCAAGCATAGGCCCTCAACTCCAGCAGGTAGAGGCAGGGATAGGTCAGGGGAATCCAGTTCTAGCAGTGGTCCAGACTGTACTTATGCAATAGCTAGAAAACAAGACTCTGAGGCATCGCTAGATGTTGTGACGGGTATATTGAATGTTTGTTCCCATTTTTTTTAATGATTTGATAGATCAAAGTCTATCTTGTCATATGTTACTCCGTTAGTGATACATAAGTTTGATATGGTACTAGAGTTACTTCAGTGACCATTTTCTATGTCTACACCTGTTGGTGAATCCATTGTTGCCAAGAGAGTTTACCAAGGTAGTATGGTGGGAAATAGTTGGCCGCCAAATATTTGCAGACTTTGTAGAGTTAGAAATGATTGATTTTGACGTAATTATGTGCATGGATTGGCTAGCGCCATTTTATGCCAATGTTGAGTGCTGGACAAAGAATATCAGATTCCACTTTCCAGGAGAAGTAGTTTGGGAATGGAAAGGATATGATTTCACGACCCAAACGGAGGTCCAGATCGCGACAAAGGACAAGGAGCCCCGAGAGACCCCAAGTCAACACATGGAATAAGCATACATCTAACTCAATCAATAAAATTGAAGAATCAACAAGATAATCATAGAGGACGTATAAATTAAACATAACATCAAAATACACAATCTGAAGCTAAATACATCATTTGACTGAAAAGCCTCTAAACATGACGAGTTGATGGGATAAGACCCCAACTAACTCAACAAAGCGGAAACTGGAAATACATAGAGAAAGTCTGAATAAATCTAGTCCTCGGGTGATTAGGACTCACCCACAATGCAAGATGTTAACTTTGAAGACTGTCTACGAATGGGGCTGAGCCTGAGAGCAGGGTCCTATATCATGAAACGATACAGCATAGAGTATATGGCTAGTACTAGGAATGTAACGAGTATATAAGGTAAGTAAAACAGCTTAGAAAAGTAAAATCATTTTAAAACATGCCTAATATAAAACATAAACAATAAGAATCTGAGAGTAGGGCTTGTGTGTATTCTTTCTGAAATCACGATCTCATCATAGCATACGTTAACATCATAACTGAATAAATTGACTCAAAGCTGAAATCTGATAGTCATGAGTAAAACTGAACATTGAGTAAAACCTTTTTTAAAACATATATAGATATATAAATATCATGAATGATGAATATGCATAACTAAAATCATGAGTAACAATAGGAGACTAGTCTTTTAACTGACATGCCACGATAGAGCTTATGTGGTCCCAACTATCACACTCACATGGGTAGAGCCATCCAAAGCCTTGCCAGGGCTAGGAATGATACCTTGATATCAATATCAAGCTCATTGCCCAATAGGGCAGGGGATGGCTCACAAGGGAGGTCCCAAAGTCATATATGAAAGTATAAACCTATGTTGGCGCGTAGTTCTGAGGCATAGGGTGAATGACCCTTAGCCTACTCGGTGCTAGACACTACTCCCAAAAACCATGCATATTCTCTCCACCGCTTTTCAATGAAGCTCAACATTGTCTATTAACGAAGTTCAATAATCAAATACATATGAAAGCTAAAATTATTCATATGAGAAGCTTTAACTCAAACCATACCACAAGCTGAAAAATAATTGGGAGTCTTCGCTCTAAAAACATATGGTAAGCTTAATTCGCGAAACCATAAATTATACTTGAACATGTGGGCATTGCCCGATAGTTTAACATGTTTGAAAATGCTCAATTCACATCGAAAACATGATTATAGATATGGGTAGCATGAAAACATGCTTTCCATCATAATATCTCATCATAATCATACATTAATCACAAAACTCGTCTTTCATGAACTTCTCATCAATGGGCCTATCAATTCGTAAAACTTGAAACATGATTTTTAATTGAAAAATATATAAAACTTGCCCATAAATCATAATTCAGTAGTAGAAACATATTTATATCATACCCATGTAGAGAATTAAGAAATTCATGCATTTGGGTGAAAACCCCATATATTAGAAATAGGAAATTCATGATTTAGAGAGGGATTGGGCATGGGTGTGAAGGGATTCACCCATTCATAACCCTACATACCTGATCACCGCTGGTTCTTACACTTTTCTGATTTTCCAAGAGATATTGAAGAGAATTTAAAGAACAATAAGCTTGATCACCCTCTCTAACTTTCTACCTTTGCATGTGTGAATGTAAATGGCCTGAAATGAACTTAACCCCTTTAAAAGTCATCATTCATAACTCAAAACGACGTATTTTAAGCCTTAGGAGCTTAGGAATTATGGAAATACCCTTATTATTCGCAAAAAACAACTTCGAGATGGTCCCCACGAGGGACATAACAACTCTTCACCTTGGGCCACGAGTCGTGGAGTCGTCCGTCAAGTACACTACTTATCATATCATCTGGGCTCGTCACGATTAATATCACGATCTGTTACTAGTGACCACGACTCATGGTCACCACTCGTCATGTACACTACCTTAGTCTCAATCATACCTATCCCTGCTGGCCACGACTCACCCCATGGTTCGTAGTGACTGACAACGACTCGTGGGTGCTTTCCGTTGTGTATACTTCCTCTTGCTTTTCATCCCTCCATCACCACTTCCCATAACTGATTCAACGAGTCGTCGGGCCTGACCGCGACTCATGGTCACGTTCGTGGGGATCCCATTTCCAAAATTTAAGTTTCATCTCTTGAGCCTCACCATAAGTCACATCACGACTCGTGGGCTACTCTCACGGATCACCTCACGACCCATTTTGTGTCTGATGCCAGTTTTTAAGTTTTTCTCTGTTTCAACTCCCGGGTCTAATCTTTAGGCATCCGCAGTATAACAATATATTCCCCTTAGGAACATTCAGCCTCCAATGTTGGAAAACATACAGACAAGCAGGGAAATGCAATCATCATATTCAAATACTGATCATTTAAACTAAAACCTGACAGAATGACTATCTCTGAATCAAACTACATGGATGAATTGAATTCACGAATGATACATACATCCATATACATAAAAAAAACTTTGGCACATGAAACTAAATAGACTTTGAGAGAAAAACTAATACCTCAAGCTGGAACTGAGCCGGTAGAGAATAAATGTGGGTATGCAGCCATCATATCCACTTCGGCGTCCCACGTAGCTCCTTCAACATGCTAATTTCTCCATAAAACTTTAACTGAAGCTACTTCCTTGCTTCTTAGCCTTTGAACCTGACGATCTAATATTTCTACCGGAACCTCCTCATAACTCAGGTTGTCTTTCACACCAATATTGTCTATTGGAACAACTTGAGCTGGATCATCCAAACACTTCTTTAAGAGTGATACATGGAATACAGGATGAATGCAAGCTAATTCTGAGGGCAACTCCAATTCATATGCTACCTTACCAACCCGTTTCACAAATCGGTAGGGGCCAACATAACGAGGGCTAAGTTTTCCGTTCTTTCCAAACCGCATCATTCCCTTCATGAGAGATACCTTCAGAAACATCCAATCATTCACCTTGAATTCTAATTATCTCATTCTCACATCGGCATAGGACTTTTGGAGACATTGAGTCTTTTTCAACATGTCCCGTATGAGCTGAACCTTTTCCATAGCCTCATGGACTGAATCTAGTCCTATCATTGCTGCTTCACCAACTTTTAACCAACCAATGGGCGATCTATATCTCCGCCCATAGAGAGCCTCAAACAAAGCCATCTGAATGTCTTAATGGTAGCTGTTATTGTGGGAAAACTCGATAAGAGGCAAATGATCATCCCAACTACCTTTGAAGTCAATTACGCATGCTCTCAACCTGTCCTCGAGAGTATGAATTGTCCGCTCCACTTGACCATCCGTTTGTGGGTGAAATGTTGTGTTGAGCTTAACCTTAGTACCAAGCCCTTTTTTAAACAACCTCCAAAACTAAGAGGTAAATTAGTAACTCTATCTGATATGATGGATAAGGGCACTCCATGCAATCGAACTAGCTCTCGTATATATAGTTTGGCATAATCCTCCGCTGAATCTATAGTTTTGATCGGTAAAAAATGAGCGGCCTTGTCAACCTTTCTATTACAACCCAAATGGAGTCATATTGTTGACAAGTACGAGGTAAACCTATTATAAAGTCCATATTGATTTCTTTCCACTTCCAAGTAAGAATATTGATACCCTAAAGCACACCTCCCAGCCTCTAATGCTCGACCTTTACTTGTTGACAGTTTGGGTAGTTAGCTACAAATTTTTCTATGTCCTTCTTCATGCCATTCCGCTAATAGATTTTCCCGTAGGTCACGGTACATCTTGGTGGCACCTGGATGGATAGAATACCTGGATCCATGGGCCTCATGCAACATACGACTCCTCAAATCATCCACATCCAAAATACATAAGCGACCGTGATATCAAAGAACACCATCTCCCCCTTTGGAGAAGACCTTTACCTTTTAAATTTGAATCGCTTCCTTTAACTTTAGAAAAATCAGGTCCTTATCTTGTCTAGCTTTTACATCAGTCACAACAATTCTGATCTGTTCTAAACTATAACGCCCCAATCCGTTGAGATAACCAGCCAAACTCCCAACCTTGCAAGTCGGTGCACGTCTTTCACCAGCTCCTTCTTCCTGTCATCCACATGAGTCACACTCTCCATAGAGAGTCTACTAAGTGCGTCCGCTAGTACATTAGCCTTACCAGGATGGTAAAGGACACTCATATCATAGTACTTGAGCAACTCCAACCACCTCATTTTCCAAAGATTGAGATCCTTCTGAGTAAACACATATTGCAAACTCTTATGGTCCGTAAACACATCCACATGGACCCCATACAAATAGTGTGACCAAATCTTCAAGGAAAATACCATCATGGCCAATTCAATATCATGGGTCGGGTAATTCTTCTCATGAACTTTCAACTATCTAGAGGCATATGCTATAACTTTCCCACGCTGCATCAATACACACGCAAGTATGATCCTTTACATGAACCCATCGGTACCCTCGTGTAGGGTCAATACCGGTGCTGAAGTAACTCAAGTCTTCAACTCTTGGAAGCTCATCTCACAAGCCTCTTACCATTGGAATTTCACGTTCTTCTGGGTTAATTTGTTCAAAGGTGCTGCAATCGATGAGAAGCCCTCAACAAACCTTCGATAGTAGCTAGCTAAACTAAAAAAACTCTGAATATATGAAAGATTCACCGGCCTAGGCCAATTCATTACTGCCTAAATTTTATTAGATCCACCTTTATACCCTCACTTAGTACCACATGACCCAAAAATGCTATGGAGTTCAACCAAAACTCGCACTTGCTGAATTTAACATATAATTGGGCATCCTTGAGTCTGAAGCACTGTTCTCAAATAAGCGTTATGTTCCTCCTTGCTCCGAGAGTATATCAAGATGTCATCATTAAACATAATCACGAACATATCCAAGTATGGATTGAACACCCTGTTTATCATGTCCATAAAAGCTGCAGGAGCATTCATTAGTCCAAAAGACATAATTACAAACTCATAATGACCATAACGCATCCTGAAGGTTGTCTTTGGGATGTCACTCTCCCGAACACTATGTTCGGCTGTCTGGATGACTACACGCAAGTGCACGTGGTCGAACAAGTAGTAAGTGGCTCAAGTAAGCCAAGTATCGATCCCACAGGGACTGGACT
>JACEIK010003506.1:50941-70730 GCA_018107945.1 Datura stramonium | reverse complement strand
CTACAATTTACATGAGAATGTACAAACATTGTTGGATAAACAAGGCAAAAACGATGCATTTGAGTATCACTTGGGCATATAAATATGCCCCAGATCACACTGAGCTGATGATACTTGAATATGAGATCTATATTCGAGAAACACTTTTCACCCTAAACCTAGTCAAATTAATCATCAATCCTGGGTAGAGGATACCTGTTCTTGAAGGTGACCTTGTTAATTTGTTGATAATCAATACACATAAGGAGAGAACCATCTTTCTTTTGGACAAAGAGAACCGGTGCACCCTATGAGGACTTGCTCGGCCTAATGAAACCCTTATCTAACAAGTCCTTTAGCTATTATTTAAACTCCTTTAGCTTGGATGGAGCCATTCTGTAGGGAGGAATGGATATAGGTTGTGTGTCAGGAAGGAGATCAATACCAAAATCAATCTCTCCCTCGGGAGGGATTCCCGGTAAATCATCTGGAAAGACCTCTGGATACTCGCATACTACTGGGACTGACTGGATAGTTGGGGTCTCAGACTCAACATCCTTAACCCTTACTAGATGGTACACACAACCCTTAGAAATCATCTTTCTTGACTTAAGGTAGGAAATGAAAAAACCTATAGGCACAGGTGAACTACCCTTCCACTCTATGACTGGCTCACCCATAAATCTAAACTCTGCTACCTGGGTTCTACAATTATTTGAGGCATAACATGCAAATAACCAATCCATGTCAAGGATGACATCAAAATTGATCATGGCTAACTCTATCAAGTCTGTTGAGGTGACTTTCTAGAGGACTTAGACCGGGCAACATCTATACACCCGTCTATGTATCACTGAATCACCTATTGGAGTAGAAATTGAGAAGGGTTCTGACAAAACTTCGGGATTGACTCCTAAGCTACTGGCCACATAAGGAGTCACAAAAGTCAAGGTAGCCCATGTATCTACAAAGCATAAACATCAAGATGGAAAAATCGTTACATACCAGTGACCATATCAGGGGATACCTTCTGCTCCTGGCGGGATGCCATAGAATCTGTTCTGGCGCTAACCGCCACCCGTACTAGTAGAAGCCCCCTGATATGTTTAGCGTGTGGGTGGGACTGCTGAACTAGAAGCTGGGCCTCGGCACCCATCATGATCTTGTCTCGCTACTGGGTAATCTCTGAGCATATGTACGGGATTCCACACTTGAAACAAGCACTTGTACCTGCTAAACATTGGCCCGTGTGCCCCCGACCATATCTACGGCAATCTAGGATGCTAGAATCTGCGGATCTGCTGCTCTGACCCATAGAGCCTGATGCTCACCCCCTATGATCGTGCCTAAGCCTGTATGACACACTCAATGCTGAAGATGTTGAGGCTGAAGATCTCTAGCAGGTCTGTTGTCGGTGCCCTCCACCCGACCTCGACTGAGGAAATCTATAATTATCAGTCCTGGCCCTCTTGGCCTCCCTCTCTCTCATATGTGCTGCCTCCATCTGCTTGGCGTATAAAACTATCCGAAGGAAATCCATATCCTGGTGAAGCATAGCGATACTGCAATCCTTGTCCAAATAGCCCACCACTCCAAGAACGAACCTGCTCACCCGCACCCTATGATCGGCTACTAACTCTGGGGCATACTTTTATAGGCGAGTGAACTCAAGGGCGTACTCTTGCACCGTCATTCTCCCTTTCTTATGATTTACAAACACAGCTGCCTTCAGCTCCCTCAACTAACGAGGGAAGAACCTATCTAAGAATGCAACATGGAACTCTTCCCAAGTAACAGGGCCTGCTCTAGCAACCCTACTATCTCTTTATTGGCGGAACCAGATGTGCGTGACACCTTCTCAACTGGTACGAGGCTAACAATGCGCACTCAACTCCCTTCACCCCTATGACTTGGGTGATCTTCACAATCTCATCTATGAACTCATATGGGTCCTCGTCTACCTTTATCCTGAGGAACTCTGGAGGGTTCATTCTCAAGAAGCCCCTGACTCGAGCCACCGCTGCATTTTCATTTTTGGGAATATACACAACTTCCTGATAATTGACCTAAGTGGTTAAGGCCTGTGAAAGCATCTGAATAGTTTCCCGAAACTCAACATGGGCAACCGGCTCTGGTGCCTGGTGCTCCTGAACAGGAGGGGCTTGCTGGTGCCCGTTTCCATTGCCATCCTCATTACCGTCTCCATTCTCATTCCTCCTACCATTTACTCTGCGGAGAGCCATGATTCTACAATCATGAATAGCACAAATTTGAAGGATAGGGAGACATTTCATTGCACGATATAGATCATGAAAGAAGGGAACATTCTTAGATGTCTCGTAGCCTCTTCATCATAAGTGTGGAGCGCTTCACACCCATGAAAAAGACTACTCAACGTGTCTTTCAGACACCCTAGGACATTTCAAACCTTTTTCTTTGTACCATGTTTTTCATGACTCAAATGGAGGCCCAGATCGCGCACCGGACAAGGAGCCCCGAGAGACCCCAGTTGACCCATGGCATAAGCATACATCTAACTCAATCAATAAAACTGAAGAATCAACAAGATAATCATAGAGGAATTCTACATTAAACATAACATCAGAATACACAATCTGAAGCTGAATACATTCTTTTTCTAAAAAGCCTCTAAACATGAAGAGTTGATGGGACAAGACCCCAACTAACTCAACAAAGCGGAAACTGGAAATACATAGAGAGAGTATGAATAAATCTAGTCCTCGGGAGATGAGGACTCACCCACAACGTAAGATGCTAACTCTGAAGACTGTCTATGAACGTGGCTGAGCCTAAGAACAGAGTCTTATATTATGAAATGATACAACATAGAGTATGCGGTCTGTACGTGGAATATACCAAGTATGCAATGTAAGTAAAACCACTTAAAAAACTAAAATCATTTAAAAACATGCATAATATAAAACATAAACAATAAGAATCTAAGAGTAGGGCTTGTATGCATTCTTTCTGAAATTATGATCTCATCATAGCATAACATAACATCATAACTATATTGATTGACTCAAAGATAAAATCTAATAGTCATGAGTAAAACTGAACATTGAGTCAAACCCTCTATAAAACATATATAGATATATAATCTCATGAATGATGAACATGCATAACTGAAATCATGAGAAACAATGGGAGTCTCTTCTTTCAACCGACATACCACGATAGAGCTTATGTGGTCCCAACTATCACACTCAAGCGGGTAGAGTCGTCCAAAGCCTTGCTAGGGCTAGGGATGATATTATGATATCGAAATCAAGTTCATGGACCAATAGGGCAGGGGATGGCTCACAAGGGAGGTCCCGAAGTTATATATGAAAGTATAATTCTATGTTGGTGCATAGTTCTGAGGCATATGGTGATTCAACCCTTAACCTACTCGGTGCTAGACACCACACCCAAAAACATGCATATGCTCTCCATCATTTTTCAACAAAGCTTCACCTCATCTATTGACGAAGTTCAATTATCAAATACATCTCAAAGATTAAATTATGCATATGAGAAGCTTTAACTCAAACCATACCATAAGCTCAAAAATAATTGGGAATCTTCGCTCCAAAACCATGTGGTAAGCTTAATTCGGTAAATTATAAATCATACTTGAACATGTGGGCATTGCCTGATACTTTAACGTGCTTGAAAATACTCAATTTACATAGAAAACATGATTATAGACATGGGTAGCTTGAAAACATGCTTTCCATCGTAATATCTCATCATAATCATACATTCATCACAAAACTCGTCTTTCATGAACTTCTCATCAATGGACCTTTTAATTCATAAAACTTGAAACATGATTTTTAATTGCAAATAATATAAAACTTTCCCATAAATCACAATTTAGTAGTAGAAATGTATTTAAATCATACCCATGTAGATATTTAAGAAATTCAAGCATTTGGGTTAAAACCCGATAGATTAGACATAGGATATTCATGATTTAGAGAGGTATTGGGCATGGGTGTGAAGGGATTCACCCATTCATAACCCTACATACCTGATTACAACTGGTTCTTACACTTTTTTGATTGCACAAGAGATATTGATGAGAATTTAAAGAACAATAAGCTTGATCACCCTCTCTAACCTTCTACCTTTGCATGCATGAATGTAAATGGCCTAAAATGAACTCAATCCCTTTAAAATTCATTATTCATAACTCAAAATTATGTAGTTTAGATGTTCCCCATGAGGGATATAACGACTCATCACCTTGGGCCACGACTCGTGGAGTCGTCCGTCAAGTACACAACTTATCAGATCATTTGGGTTCGTCATGGTTGACATTATGATCTTTTACTGGTGACCACGACTGTCACCACTCGTCATGTATACTGCCTTAGTCTCAATCAAACTTATCCTTGCTGGCCAGAACTCACCCCACAGTTTGTAGTTACTAACCACAATTCGTCGGTGCTTTCTGTTAGGTATACTGCCTCCTGCTTTTCATCTCTCCATCACCCCTTCCCACGACTGACCTAATGAGTCATTGGGCTGGACCACAACTCATGGTCACGTCCGTGGGGATCTTATTTCCAAAATTTCAGTTTCATCTCTTAAGCCTCACCACGATTCACATCACGACTCGTCGGCTGCTCTCATGTGTCACCTCGCAACCCATTCTTTGCTTGATGCCAGTCTTTAAGTTTTTCTCCATTTCAACTCCCGGGTATGATCTTTGGGCTTCCAAGGTATAACAAATGCACCTACGCCGAAGGGTAAGTTTATATCCTATCTTCAGGCGAGAAAGTTGATTGCAAAGGGCTATACCTATTATATTTTTGGGGGTCGAGATATTCAGTAAAAAACCCCAACTCTTTAGTCTATTCGGTGGTTAGTGAGTTCCCATATGTATTCTGGATAAGCTTCCTGGTATTCCCCCAAAACGGGAAATTGACTTCCCTATTGATATGCTACCGGATACACAACCCATATCTATTCCTTCGTACTGAATGACCCCTGTCGAGTTGAAGGAATTGAAGGACCAGTTGAAAGACATGTTAGATAAAGGTTTCATTAGGCCTAGTGCTTCACCGTGTGGTGCGCCATTCCTATTTGTGAAAAAGAAAGATGGATCGCTACGAATGTGTATAGATTATCGACAGCTAAATAAAGTTACTATCAAGAAAAGGTATCCTCTATCAAGAATAGATTACTTGTTTGACTAGTTACAAGGGTGAAATACTTCTCAAAGATTGACTTAAGGTCAAGGTACCACCATGTACTGGTTCAGGAGAAGGAAATTTCGAAAATGGCCTTTAGAACCATATATGGCCATTTTGAGTTCCTTGTTATGTCTTTCAGGTTGTCAAACACCCTAGCAGTGTTTATTGATCTAATGAACAGCATATCCAGACCGTTTCTAGATTCGTTCATGATAGTGTTCATTGGTGACATTCTGGTATATTCACATTTAGAAGCTGAACATATAGATCATCTGCAAACAGTACTCTAGATCCTTAAAGATCGCAAGTTGTATGCAAAGTTTTCATGATGCGAGTTTTGGTTAAATTTTGTAGCTTTGTTATGCCATATTGTGTCAAATATAGGCATTCAGGTGGACTCGTAGAAAATTGAGGCTGTAAAAACTTGGCCTAGACCCATAACCCCAACCCCAACTGAGGTTCATAGTTTCCTAGGGTTAGCCGAATATTACAGAAGGTTTGTGGAAGGATTCTCTGCTCTATCAGCACCATTGACGAAATTGACTCAGAAAGTAGCGAAGTTTCAGTGGACTAAGGCTTGTGAATATAGGTTTTTAGGAGTTGAAGATTGACTGATATCTACACCAGTATTAGCCTTTCCAGAGGGTTCATAGGGCTACGCTGTATTTTGTGACACTTCAGGCAATGGGTTAGGATGTGTTCTGATGTAACATGGTTAGGTAATTGCTTGTTCTTCAAGGAAACTGAGGAAATACGAGAAGAATTACCCCACCCTTGATTTTGACATTAGCTACAGTTATTCATGCTCTAAAAATTATGAGGGATTACTTATATGGTGTTTATGTAGACATCTTGACTGATAGCAAAAGTCTCCTATATTTTTTATGTAGAAAGAGTTAAATTTGCGACAATGTCATTGGCTGGAATTGTTAAAAAACTATGATGTGAACATCTTGTGTCACCCAGGAAAGGCTAATATTTTCTTTGATGCCCTTAGTCATAGATCTATGGGCCATTTATCATATTTGAAGCTAGAAAAATGGGAAATAGATTGAGAGATGCACTAGTTGGCCAGTCTAGTAGTTTGAGCAATAGATTCAGATAGTAGTGGAGTGGTGATTCAGAAACCGCAATTTCATATTTGGTGGTGGAGGTGATGGAACGATCGGAAGATCCAAGCTTGGCACAACACAGTAAAAAGGTTCATCAAGTAGGGTCGTTAGACTTTGGGATAATAGGGATGAATCTTTGAGATTCAGAGGTCAACTCTGTGTTCCAAATGTGGCAAGGCTTCATCAGCAAATTATGGCAGAGGTACATTATTCCCGTTATTCCCTTAACCCAGGTTCGACAAAAATGTATCATAATATAAAAGAGATCTATTGGTGGCATGGGATGAAGAAAGATATTGTTCAGTTTGTAGTGCAGTGTCCCAATTACCAGTAGGTAAAGGATGAACATCAGAAACCTAGTGGGCTAACTCAGAGATAGTCGTGCCTATGTGGAAATGGGAAGCAATCAATATGGACTTTGTTACAGGGTTACCTCGCACCAGACATAAATTTTACTCTATCTGGGTCATTTTCGATAGGCTAACGAAATCAGCTCATTTCTTGCTAGTCAGGACTACATTTTAAGTTGAAGATTATGTTGAGTTATATATTAAAGATATAGTACGACTTCATGGTGCTCTAGTGTCTATTATTTCTAACAGGGGGCCCCAGTTTATAGATAGGTTTCAAGAGTCATTTCAAAGAGGTTTGGGGATGCAGGTTAATTTGAGTACAACTTTTCATCCACAGACAGATGACCAGGCAAAGCGCACCATTTAGATGCTTGAAGATATGTTACGAGCGCGCATGTTAGACTTTAGAGAAAGTTGGGATGAGCACATGCCCCTTATTGAATTTGCATAAAATAACAGTTACTATTCTACCATCAAGATGGCGCCTTATGAGGCTTTATACAGGCATAAATGCAAATCCCCCATAGGATGATTCGAAGTAGGCGAGTCAGGATTGATTGGACTTGGCATGATACATCAGTCAGAAGAGAAAGTTAAACTCATTAAAGAACATCTATTGACAGCCTAGAGTCATCATAAGTCCTATTCTGATGTACAACGTAGGTATTTGGAGATTGATGTCAATGACTGGGTATTCCTGAAAGTTTAGCCAATGAAGGGCGTTATGAGATTTGGCAAGAAGGACAAGCTTAGTCCTAGATACATCGAGCCATATCGGATTCTTCGAAAGATAGGCCAAGTGGCTTATGATTTCGAATTTTCCTCGGGGCTAGAATCTGTTCATCCAGTCTCTAATGTATCGATGCTATGAAAGTGCATAGGAGACCCATATCGGGTCGTTGCAATTGAGGATGTTCAGGTCATAGAGGAGTTGTCCTATGAGGAGACTCCAATAGCTATACTGGATCGACTGGTCCGTAGATTGCTAACCAAGGATGTAGCCTCCATTAAAGTCTTATGGAGGAATAGAAATGTAGATGGGATGACTTGGGAAGCTGAGGATGACATGAAGTCTAGATACTTTCACTTGTTCCAGACCTCTTGATAGTAGTATGGACACAGATGGTGTAGTGGAGGTGAGACGGTTAGTCAAATATTGTTTTACCACTTTTTGATATAATTATCACTAATTGGTTACCTATTTGTGGTGGAACCATATTATATAGCCATATAGCGTCTTACTATAGCCGTATAGCATCTTGTAAGATGCCTATGTTGGAGTTTTCTGCATTTTAGGTTTTTGGATAGTCCATATTACAGAGGAGACTCTGCCAAAATTTATAGCAAAGCCTAAAAACTAAAGTCGCCTAACATTAGATTACAATCGAGGACGAATGTTCCTAAGGGGAGGAAGATGTTACCCCATAAGTTTTCATCGTATAATCAATCGTGCCTACATATGTTGAGAGTTTTAGGGTATGATGCATGTAGGAGACGGCTTGGGGAATGAGTGCACGAGCACATAATCGAGTGAGCAAGAGGCCAGAGCCGGGGGCAAGGTGCATCAGATGCCGCGCCGTGCAGCTCACCCCTGCGCATGGACTGGCGGTTTGCACATTGCCGCGATGGGTGGTGCACTGCGCCCCCTGCTCACCTCCTCAATATATATATATATATATATATATGTTAAGTGTGTGATATAAGTTCATTCTAACATTTCCCAAATTCAAAGAGCTCGACTAGGCAACTATTTTCACAAAATTTCCTACTTTTAGAAGTCAAATTACGCTGCTAAATGCCGTTTGATTGAAAATTCACCTTGGGCAATGAGTTTCAGGCCTATGAATAACGTATCTACCGATATTTTCTTGAAATCTAGCTCGAATTATTAGATTCCCACCGAGTAGAGGTTGTAGAAGTCGTTCTTAATTGAGTCTTAAACGTCTACAAGTGATAAGTAAGTATTTCTACCTTCTATACTCTTAGGAATTTGTAAGCTTTCGATCGAATTGAACGAGTGACTTGTGGTTGTTGTGGTTTGCAAATGAAGTTGCTAGTCGTATTCCCTCAACATAAGGGCTACAATTTGGAGGAGTTTTTAGTCCTTGAATTACAACTAGATTAATTGAGCAAAATTAAGTGATTAAGGTATGTTAAGGCTAATTCCTCTTGGTAAGTTATCCCTATTGTCTAGCTGATATGACAAATACCTTGTAATATATTATTCTTATATATGTTGTGGTTAGCTTCTATGAGACGAGCTGAGAGTATAACATAGTATCCCTCATCGGGAAATTTTGTGTTCAGTTTTGACTATCGCTTGAAGTGACAAAGGGATTCCTTGTTCAGTTATTTACCGGTTGAGGAGACTAGTAGTATTTTTCTGCCATGTTGAGGCCAATGATGTCTGAGGTTAGTTGTTAGCGTACTTTGTTAAGTTAGGCAACATAAGGCATAGTTGGGTGATACAATGTTCCGTTCGATGACTATGCATATAGTAAATATTGCCTACAAACTGTTAGCGTATCATGATGCTTACATGACTAGAATCATGTTATAATGGCCTTATCTTCTAATCAGTGGCACCAAGATTCCAAATGAACTGTTTGATAGTTTTCTAGGTGACTACCTACTATCAGTGATCGTATAGCTCCTTTTAACTTGCAAATAGTCACATTACTCACTCAGGAAACCCCCCCTTTTAGTTGTCAAAAGTTGGAAAAATTATGTGATATCCTAAGTGTGGAAATCCTATCAGCGGTTATATGTAGGACTAATGCCTCTGGTTATCCAGATGGCTCATATATAGTTACAATAGCCCAGATGGCTTAGATACAGTTACAAGAGCCCAGACGGCTTAGATATAGTTACAAGAGCCCAGAAGGCTTAGTTACAACTGCAGAGGTCGAGTATACCTTAATTACAGCTTGCTTACGGGTCTATAGTGGTACAAATTTGAAGAATATGGATTGCTTGCACTTACCAGGGCTTATGGGGGGCCCCAGGTAGGTTATTCTGTGCTATTTGTACCTTCTAGGCTTATGGGGGCAAGGTTAGGTTCTTGCTAGTACATTACCTATTAGTTATAGTTCATATTGTGAGGTTATTCAGGTTAACTTCTGGCCCTTCTTACTGATTACTTTCAGTTCCTTATCAGCTTTAATTAAGTTATTATCTACTGCCTTATATATTCGGTACATATTGTACTGCCGCCCATGCATGGGGCATTGCATACTTTCCTACAGGTCAAGACAGATAGGGTTCGAGGCCGTCTTAGTAGCTATTCAGATCCAATAGATTGGCTAGCTCCTTTCTTCTAGAGTTGCCAAACGTTAAAGGTTTGACTACCTTTTGTTGTATAGTTTTTAGGTAGGTTGGGGCCCTCTCCCTCGCCAATATTTTACTCTTAGAGGCTTGCAGAGTATAGTTCTTGGGTTATTCATGCGTTATTGGTCGTATCGGGCCCATATGTGATATGATATGCATTGTTGGCCGCGTGGGGCCTAGTTATGTTATCTGTTAGCAGCATAGTGGTCTTATCGGCCCGCATAGGAGATATTACTATCAGAACTATTGGGTTAGCTATTTTACTGCAGGTTTTGGTAGCGGAATTATCAGCCTAGGGCTGTGTTTACAACTGACATATAGTTGTTTATTTTCTTGATTATGTTCTACTGGTATGCACTAGGAGTGTATATGTCCAGCCAGGTCAGCTTAGTGTCAAGTGTGGCCGGAGGTGCCAGTTATGGCCCTCAAGGTGGGGCGTGTCAATTTACCTTAGCCAAAACTCAACACTTTTAAATTGCACACTTTGGTTATTTTAGTTTTTTATCATGGAGCATTTTGGAAAACACAGCAAGGAGGAGAAGCAAAGAGCAAATGAACTCCACCATTAGGGTTCTTTTTCTTCCCTTTCTTTTCTACTCTTGTATTTACATGAATTTCCAAACTCTTGTTAATCTTTGTTCAAGTTCTAATTCAAGTATCCGGATTTATAGGATTTTAACATAATTTTATGAAATTTCCTATGATATGTTTATGGGTCTAATTATTACATGTTCTAGAGAATGTTTTAAGTCTAATGGGCAGATTTTATACACAATTTGATTATAAATTCATGATTTCAAGTTATTTGAAATTATTTCCTACTATGCAAGTTTTATGATNCTTATGATTCATGATATCAAGTATCATGAGATATCTAGCATGAATTTAATGTTTATAAATTTTCCATATATGAATCCATGATTTTGACTTATAATGTATATATGAGGTATGCATGATTTTATGATTTGGGCAAACCTACACAAGTCAAGTATGGTTTTTCATGAATTTAAGTTCCAATTGGGGGTTTACCTGAACCTCTAGCCTACTCGGTGCTAGACACTACTCCCATAAAAATGCGCATAGCTCATAATTATTATCGTGAAAGCGTACTTGAAATTGCATGGGTAGCTGAAACATGAAATCACAATCATACTTGGTATGCATGAAATAACAATGAAAAGGATGCCATCAAGTTGGTCATTCTACTTGAACTTGAATTTCATGAAAATCATACATTCATGAATAAATCTCCATAATTTGAAATCATAAAATCCATAAATATTCATGCGTACTTTGATAATTCATTATACTTGAAATCATGGGCTCTTAAGCTTGAAATTCATAAATCATGCATAATAGGGTGTTATCTTCATAAACTTGAAATCATGTATTAGGAAGTAAATTGAGGGTTAAATCTGCCCAATAGCTATAACATCAATTAAAATATGAGAGAATTGAACCTATAGAGATAACATGGAAGATTGCATTGAGTTGGGTTAAACCCTAAAATTTTAACTTTACATGCTTAGAGACTTTAAATTATAGAATTGGGATGAAAATTGGGCATGAGGGTGGAAGAATTTACCCCCATGTATAACCCTACATACCTAGGTAGTTGACTCCTTAACTTATCTTGAAAAACCAAAGAAGATTTGAAGAGATTTGAGGAAGAACCCTAGCTTGATCCTTAGAGGAAATTCCAATTATCATTCTTTGACACAAATGAATAATTTAGCTAAGTTATACTGGCTTAATCTAACCTTTATGAAGCCTTAAACGATGTCAATTAGGAGTTAAAATCATAGGACATTACAAAAATACTTCTAGAAAAATGTATTTAAAAACTGTCCTGACTAGTACTATGACTCATCCTATGACTCGTACTGAGTCTAGAGGTCTTAGATCCTTCCCCTAATCATTCTCTAAACTTCATGCAATAGGTTCTTACCACAATTCGTACGTCATTACCATGGGTGGTACCTTGACTCGTGGTTCCTCTCATCATTTCAAGATAGTGCTCTGAACCTCTTTCTACGACTCTCTGGTACAACTTATACCATCTATGTATGAATTGTAAGTCCTTGTCATGGTCTAGATCCATCATCCCTAGATAGCGTGCTACAACTAATTGTACGACTTGTATCACCCAGCAACGAGTCATACTGAGACTAGTATTGAGGCATCTTCTCAGATTTTTCTGCTGATCAAATTCCAAATCCCAAGTCTAGTCTTAGAGAACTTTGAGGCATTACATTATCTCCCCCTTGGGAAAATTCGTTCTTGAATGGAGGCTAAATATGCTGAAAAGATAGGGAAAGAGCTGCAATTCTTTAACTGAAAGCTATAGACTGAAAAACTAACGGAGTGATTGACTCTTGATTGAGATACATGACTTGAACTGAATTTATGAAACATATATGCATGCTATAACATGAAAGGAACTGAGAGACATGAACTTGACATGAAGCTGAATAGAATACTATGAAGGAAACCGGTACCTCATGCTGGACTGAAGCTATAAGGGAAAAGATGCGGGTATCTAGCCATCATATCTGCTTCGATTTCCTATGTAGATCCCTTAACAAGTTGATTTCTCCACAAAACCATCACCAAAGCTACTTTCTTGTTTCTCAACTTTTGAACCCCAAGATCAAGGATCTCAACTGGAACTTCTTCATAAGTAAGGCTATCCTTCACCCCAATACTCTCTACCAGAACAACTAAGGATGGGTCACCAATATACTTCTTCAATAGGGATACATGGAAAACTGGATACAGCTAAGTTATCTCTACTAGTAGCTCCAACTGATATTCCACCATGCCAACTCACCTCAGAATCCTATAAGGACAAACATATCAGGGACTAAGCATCGCTTTCTTTCCAAACCTCATGACCCCTTCATGGGAAACACCTTCAGAAACACCCAATCATCGACTTCAAACTCAAGCTCCCTTCTCCCAACATCCGCATAGGATTTCAGACGACTCTGAGGTATTTTCAATCTTCCTCTAATAAGTTGAACTTTCTCCATGGCCTCATGAGCTGAATCTATCCCTAACAACATAGCCTTACCTACCTTGCACCATCTAATAGGTGACCTATACCTCCATCCATAAAGAGCCTCAAATGGAGCCATCTGAATGTTGGAGTGATAACTGTTAATGTAGGAAAACTCAATAAGAAAAAATTGATCATCCCAACTACCCTTGAAATCAATCACACATACTCTCAACAGGTCCTCAAGAGTTTGGATGGTCCTCTTGGCCTAACCATCTGTGCTAAGCTTCACCTGTGCACCAAGTCCCTTTTGGAACGATCTCCAAAACTGAGAAGGGAACTAAGTATCCCTATCTATGATAATGGAAAAAGGAACTCCATGAAATCGAACCAACTACTGAATGTAGTCTCTAGCATAATCCTTGGCTGAATCTATAGTTCTGACAGGTAAGAAATGGGCTAATTTTGTCAACCTATCCCCAATCACCCATATAAAGTCATACTGTCGGTGTGTATGAGCCAAGACTGTAATGAAGTTCATATAAATCTCTTCCCACTTCCAAGTAAGAACTGATATCCTGAAGCAGACCTCCTGGTGTCCAATGCTTAACCTTCACCTGCTAGCAATTCGAACACTTAGCCACAAACTCTGCTATGTCCTTCTTCAAACCATTCTACCAATAGGCCTCCCATAGGTCACGATACATCTTGCTGGCACATGGATGGATAAAATATTGAGAGCGATAAGCCTCGCTCAACATCTGCTCTCTCAAGTCATCCATAACTGGAACATACAGTCGGCCCTAATATCGGACTACACCATCATCTCCTTGGGAGAAAACCTCCACTTTCTGTTTCCGGACCGCTTCCTTCAACTTCACCAAGATAGGATCTTCATATCGCCTTGCTTTAACCTCTAAAACCAATGAAGATTTTGATGCGTTTGGAATGATAACACCACTATCTGAAGAATCGGTAAGGAGAACTCCTAAACGAGCAAGCCTATGGACATCCTTCACCAACTCCTTTCTCCCATCCTCGATATAGGACACACTCTCCACAAATAGCCTACTAAGAGCATCCGCCACTACATTGGCTTTGTCGGATGATAAAGGAAACTCATGTCATAGTACTAAAGAAGCTCTAGTCACCTTATTTGTTGTAAATTTAGGTCCTTCTGAGTAAACATATATTATAGGCACTTTTGATCCATGAAAACATCTATATTCACACCATACAAGTGCTACCTCCAAATATTCAAGGCAAACATTGCAGGTGCTAACACGAAGTCATGCATCGGATAATTCTTCTCATGAGTCTTAAGTTGTCTAGAAGCATATGCAATGACCTTACCATGATGCATCAATACACAACCAAGACCAACCCTAGATGCATCACAATACACAACGAAACCATCCGTGCCCTCTGGTAGGGTCATTATTGGAGCTGAAGTGAGTCGCGTCTTTAACTCTTGCAAACTCTTCTCGCAAGCATTTTACCACTAAAATTTTACCTTCTTCTAGGTTTACTTAGTAAATGGTGCTACAATGGATGAAAATCCCTCTATAAACCTCCTATACTAGCCTGGTAAAGCCAAAAAGCTCCTAATATCTGTAGGGCTGACAGGTCTAGGCTAATTCTTCACCACTTCTATCTTTTGAGAGTCCACCTGAACAACCTTATACAAAATACATGACCTAAGAATGCTACTAAATTTTAGCCAAAACTCACACTTGATAAATTTAGAAATTAGCTAGCGATCATTGAGAGCCTGCAACATAATCCTCAAATGAGCGGCATTCTCCTCCTTGCGCCGAGAGTATATGAGAATATCATTAGTGAAAACAATAACGAACATATTTGAATACTACCCGAACACCCTATTCATCAAGTCCATAAAAAATCCAGGAGCATTTGTTTGTCCAAAAGACGTAACTACGAACTCATAGTAACCATACCAAGTCTTGAAGGCTATCATCGGGATGTCACTCTCCCTAACTTTGAGCTGGTGATAGCCGGATCTAAGGTCTATCTTAGAAAAGAACATAGCACCCTAAAGCTGGACAAACAAGTAATCAATCATGGGGAGGGGATATTTATTCTTGATTGTAACCTTGTTCAACTATCGATAATTAATGCACATTCTAACGAAACCATCCTTCTTCCGAACAAAGAGAACTGGGGAAACCCATGGGGACTTAGTAGGCCTGATGTAACCCTTATTTAGGAGATTTGTCAACTGCTCTTTCAACTACTTTAGTTCAGATGGAGCCATTCTATAAGGAGGGATGGGTATGGGCTGCCTATAAAGGATAAAGTCAATACCAAAGCTAGTATCCTCCTTGGGAGGGACTCTGGTAGATCATCTGGGAACACCTCCAGATACTCGCATACAACAGGAACTAACTAAAGAGTCAGGGCCTTGAATGTAGCGTCCTCAACCAAAACTAGATGCACACTACCCTTGGAGATCATTTTATGGCCTTCAAATAGGAAAAAAGTGACCTACAGGAACATCCAAACTACCCTTCCACTCTAAGACTGGTTCACCCCGAAAACCAAAACTCTACCGTACGGGTTCTATAATCGATTGAAGTATAACAAGCATGTAGCCAGTCAATACTTAATATTACATTGGAATCGGTCATATCTAACTCCAATAAGTCGGCTAAGGTGGCTTTATGAAGAATCATAACATGGAAATTTATGTATATCTGTCGATCTAAAACTAACTCACCGACGGGAGTAGACACTGTGAAAGGCTCTGATAGGATTTCGATACTGACTCTGAAACTAAAAGAAATATAAAGAGTCACAAAAGATAAAGTAGCCTCTAGATCTAACAATACATACACATCAAGAAGGAATACTCATAACATACCAATAATCATATTAGGTGAGACCTCCTACTCTTGTCGAGAAAAAAAGTGCATAGAAATTGTTCTTGCACTATCCACCTGCTGCACTAAAAGAGGTTCCCTGCTGAGATGGGTGAGCTGCTGGATCTGCTAAAGTGGTGGCTGGGGAACGGCCTCTACTATCACCCTGCTTAGCCAAAGGACAATCTATGTGCATGTGCCCGGTCTTCCCACACCCGAAGCAAACATCTGATCCAACCAAGCACTCTCCTGGGTTGTTCTTACCACATTTACTACAGACTGGGAAAGTGCACTCTACTATCATGCTCCTCTAGCCTCTAGAACTCGACGCCCTGCTCCTCTGATCTCCTTGAGGTCTGGATAGAATGCTAACTAATGATGGGACTAGGGATAATGATCTCTGGTGGGATTGAGGGCAATGCCCACAATTGGGTCTCTGTTGGAACTGCCCATAGCGCCCTATCCTAGCCCTCTTGGCCTCTCACTCCTTCTCTTTCATCTGCTTTGCCTCTATCTGCTGGGCATATATGATCAGTTGAGATATATATATATCATTGATTAGCATGGTGGTCCTGCACTTATTGACCAATGAATCTGCCACCCCGTTCACGAACCTGCTCATACAAGACCTCGGATTGGCTACCATCTCTAGTGCATACTTGGACAATAAGGTAAACTCCGAGGCATTTCCTGGACAGTTATGTTGTTCTGCTTCAGATTGACAAACTCGACTGCCTTTGCCTCCCTCAAATCTCGAGGAAAGAATCTGTCCAAGAAAGCAGTAACAAACTCATTCCAACCAATGGGAACCGCACCCACTCCCCTTTTCTCTTTCCATTGTCAGAACCATATGTGAGCAACCCCCTTCAACTGATAGGAGGCTAAGCCTGCACTCTCTTCTCCAGTCACCCCATAATCTGGGTGATCTTCTGAACCTCCTCTATGAACTCATGTGGGTCCTCATCCACCTTAGACCCAAGAAACTCAAATGGTTTCATTCCGAGGAAGTATTGCACTCTCATTGATGCTGCATTTGCCATTCTAGTTCACAAGAGCCATAGCTTATTGATTGACCTGGGTTGTCATAGCCTGAACCAACATCTGAAAAATGGTTCTGAACTTGGCATGAGTCACCTACTCGGGCAAGGGATCCACTAGAGCTGGTGGGGCTAGCTGATGCCCATCTCTATTGCCATTTCCATTGCCATTTTCATTGCCATTCCTTCTTCCATTGACTCGGCATGGAGGCATATTTCTACAAACGCATATAGCAAGATTTGGAGGAGTATAGAGATGTACTTCATAGCATGACATAGATCATAAAAGAAGGTAAATTTCCTAAAACATCTTGAAGTCTCTTACCCATACGTTTGGTGTGGTTCACACCTATGGAAAATACTCTACTTAACACGTCTTTTAGATACCCTAGGGCACACCTAAACCTTATATCTGATACCATTTTTTTCATGACTCGAGTATGGACCCCGGACAGCGACACGGGACTTAGAACCACGAATGGACTCAAACTAACCCATGGCACATGCATAGCAATTAAAAATCATGAACTAAAGTGGAATTTAAAGTATAAGCATGGATAATAGGAAGTCTATACAACATAAAGCATAAGTATGAGTTATAATTCACAAAGATGAGACATCTACTACATATCCGTATGAAAAGCCTCTAGTCATTAGATGAGCTGATGGGCCAATACCCGCAACTAGCTCGCTAAGTCATAAACTAAAACAAGACATGATAATATGACTGATAAACATCCTCGGAATATGAGGACTCACCAAGATTGGGAACTGAGCTAGTTTTAGTGGGGGCGAGCTAACGATGGGACTGAGAAGGATCACCCGAACCTATATCATTAGACGATATAGCTTAGAGTATGCGGTCAGTACTTGAAATGTACTAACTATGTAGATAAAGTAAAACATGCAAGTAAATGATAGCATGAGTATAAATCAACATAGACCATGAGAGTAAGGGCAACATGCTAAAAGCCATGCATCCAAATTATACATAATCATAAGCTATTCATCGTAATCTGAGCAAAATGACCCAAGGTTTAGAAATAAAAATCATATAGAATTCCATACTTAACAGCATAAGTGAGAACTCATAAATTGATCAATAGGTCAAATATGCAATAATACATAATTTCATAAGACTTGAACATGAATAACTGAAAACATGAAGAAGAATGGGAGGTTCGTCATAACTATTGATAACGCTCAAACTCACACTTCTTAACGAAGTATGAAGCGGACGTTGTCAATAAAGAACCCAACTCGAGGTTAGGGTCGATCCCACAGAGAATACAGAAGGATGTATAAGAATGCTAGTGCTTAAGCTTTTAAGTTAATTATTTCCTAAGAGGAGGGAATTTTTAAAAGTAATTAATAACAATGTTGAGAAATTTTTTGTTGTTTCAAAATTAATTCAACTAACTAGGGTAAGTGTTCCCTATGACATCATAACCACAAGGCGTTTTATATTAGTGATCTATTCTGATGCTTGGCATGCAATACTGGTAAGTTAGGTTCACCTAAATGGTTGGTCCCCTATCTAGATGATTTTCACCACTCAACTTGGTCTGTATACGGGTGTACTTTAGTTGACCCTTACCTTTAATATCGGAGTAGCTATCCCCGAACAAGTTCAAGATATTTGATGAGGGTTGATAGCCTCAAATCTCCGTTGTTAATCTCTTTTCCCATTTACTACCTCCTTCGTCCGGTAAGTAAGAATAAGGCAAGTTCTAACGTTTGCAACCGTTAAAAATCAATTAAAACGAAGGAATAAACAATACATGCATAAACTCCATTCAAGAATCAATAAGTATTTTACCTATGTGTGTTAATTTGTCATGGTTCCCACAACCCTAGTTGTAGTGGTTTTAGCCTATCATGTTTATAAGTAAATTAATAGATTTCATCAATAAAAGCAAAAATTAATACTTACAACGTTGATAGGAAGAAACTTATTTAATTATTGCAACAATAAAGAAAAACAATTCAACAATCGTCTCGAAGTTCAAAACATAAGACACCAAACTTGTATCTAAAAACATGAGTCTTAAAACTCTAATCCTACTTGAAGACTTTTGAACTTGAAACTTCAACTCTTGAAGACATAAAAACAACATGCCTATTACATGAAAATAAAGGGGTACTTATAATAGTAGATTTATGATTTTCCTTTTCCTTGATGAATTTGACTTGGGATTTAAATTTCCTTTCCTAGTTGAAGTGGGAAATCCATTTTTGGGCTGTTTGGAGCCTTGTCGCGTTGCACCTTCTTTTGTTCCTTCATGGATTTAATTTGGGATTTTTAGCTCCTTTTCCTAATTGAAAACAGACTCCAGGTCGTTAGTAGTCACAGACTAAGTAATGACTCGTTAGGACCTCAAATGAGTCGTGATCAGTCAAGCACAATCATCCTCAGCATTAGGCCCAGTCGTGGCAACAGGTCACCTAACGACTTGTTGTTCCTAGGAACGAGTCATTAGGCCCCTCGTGGTCTAACTCCTTCAAATTTCCAGTGTACCTTACAGTTGGTTCCAGTGATCTGCCAACAAGTCGTTTAGTATGTCATTCGTCATCTCCACCGGTTACTTTGTCAATAATTTCTCTCACAGTTTTCATGACTGACTTCACGACTCGTTACAAGATGTAACGAGTCGCTCCTTCAACCCGCCAGGTACACTGTTTCTGCATCTTCCAAACTCAACTTTTGCCCATGACTTCAGCTTCTTTTCATCTTCATTCCATAAGCCTAAAATACATTCAAATTCATCCTTTTTAGCCCTGAGAACATCTAATCACATGCGTTAGCTAATTTTCACAAATATATAATATAAACACATGCAAACACACATAATTTGTTCTCAAAACATAGTAAAGTACGGGAAAAATATGTCTATGAAGTG
>JACEIK010003505.1:124178-135089 GCA_018107945.1 Datura stramonium | reverse complement strand
ATATTTATCATAAATCTTCGTTCCTCTCTGTTCTCTATCGTTTACTGAAATTCAAAAGTGAGAAAATGAGATAAAAACCGAAGTTGGTGCTTTTATACTTCAGGCTGCACCTCACCTCCATGGCACGCTGTGTATCGCGGAGCCTAGCCTCTGTGACTCGCTGTGTATCGCAGAGGTGAGACTCCGTGACACTCTGGCCATCGCGGAGGAGGTCTGCCAGCCTCCTCTTGTGATGGTTCAACGTGTCACTTATCTGGTCTTTTCCCGGGCCTTTTCCGAGCATGTATGGCATTCAAAACTCTTAACCAACATGCGAATAGGCCATCTACATGTCATGAATTTACGGGGTGTAACAATAGTATTGCATTTTTTCTTTCTTTCATACTGAGAAAAGGCTAGAAGGTAGGAAGTAGCATATCTTGTTATGGTAGGGATGAAGTATGGAACTTTACTACCTTCGAAGAGTTGGAGGGTAAAGACCACGCAATTTCCCCCTCCTTTTATACTGAAAGGTAACCCAACATTAACTATCGCTCTTGTGTAATTCTAAATATCTATTAAGTACCAACTTATACAAATACCATACTACTGACCTCTTACTCTTATGTTGTAAAAAGAACTAGGGACGGTGCTGGTATATCCATTACCTTATGAGGTTTCTGGTGCCCCGGAAAGATGCTGGGGTGATTAAAAGACGTCTGCTTTGCCCTTAGGCTAACTGTCCCCCCTAACTATGGAACTTCACTGGTACCCTCTCCTGCTACTGTAGTTGACTTGCGGCTGACTGAAGTATATCCCATATAAAACATTATTCTAGACAAACATAACAAAGAAGACTTAGGGACTCATCCCTATACAACTTGGCTCTGTAGCCCGATCTAAGAAGAAGGAGGGGTAATCATACTATCATGCCTCGTAGCGTCCTGCATAAAAAATGTGGTGCACAACACATTTATAAAAAAGACTCTACTAGACACGGCTTTCAGACTCCCTGGGATACGACATAGTTTGACACCAAGTTTGTCAAATTACACCTTGGGAGGCATGACTGACACCTAATGCCACACTAGGATCTGTACTAACCCGACTGACCTAGTGCACTTCAAGGGTAAGCCTATAACTTAATTCAAGAAAACGGTGCGTGTATCTCGACTGTAAAGACAGCCTCTGGACGACAAGGCCACCTGTAAAGGAAGACAACCAACAAACAACAATGCAATAACAGGGATCCTATGCGGACCGACAAGACCACTATGTTGTCTAGTTATAACTGGAATGAAACCTGACAGCTATACTAGGCCCCACACGACCAACATGTAAGAGAAGAAATACATAGGCCCCACATAGCCAGCAACAATCAACTAATTGAGGACTGTAGTCTCCAAACCTCTAAGAATAGGAGTAATGGTCGGGACAGGGCCCTGGCCTACAAAAATACCATATAAATGAAAAGAAATTGCACTTTCTACAACCTGGTAGCTCCAAATGAAAGGAACTGGCCGACTTTCTAACTTTGAACAACTGCTAATGGAGGTCCTGAACTCTGTCTGTCTAAACCTGTAGGAAAGTTTGCAGCGCCTCATTGTTGGGCGTTAGTACAATATGTACCGAATATGTAAGGCAATAATAAAAGCTGATTAAGATTGATAAAAACAAAAAGTGAATAGTAATAAGGTTGAGAAGTTAACTTGTAAGCTTTCCTTTCCATAACTTGAATCTAGTAAGTCACTACATATGTATGAGTTGAAACTGTACGACTATTCATTCATAAGCTATAAATGGAAGACAAATTTACAAACTAGAACCTAACCTGCCCCCCATAAGCCGGGAAGGTACAAGCAACACAGAATGACCTACCTAGGCCCTCATAAGCCTCGAAAGGTGCCAATCAGTTTATATACCCCTATTGGTCACCCGTAGACTCTGTAAGTAACTGTAACTGTATCTGAGTCATCTGGGCTCCTGTAAATATATCTGAGCCATCAAGGCTCTTGTAACTATATTTGTGTCTAAGTTGTATAGGCTACGTAACTAGAGCCCGAGCCTTGGCTCGACTATGTTTCATTATGTAATTTCTGATAACTGGACTCCGGGCCTTTGCCCGACTATGGGTCATAATGTGACTGTTGTAACTGGATCCCGAGCTTTGGGTGGACTATGGACCATAATATAACTGTTGTATCTAGATACGGCTCTCACAACCTCATTTGGTGTAACCCAATACGACCCTCACTGCCTCAGTCTGGTGGAGCTCGATATGGCCCTCACGGCCATAATCTGGTCCTTTCGGACATCATACTGCCCCACAAGAATGGCTCTATAGGCCATAGCATCTAACAATCAAACGTCGTAAGGAAAACCCAATCTATTTAGGGTTATCTATGGAAAGGGTTGCTATGTCATCACTATCATCTCAACTCTATTCATAACAGCTGACTATAATAGGCTTAATCTGGAATATTTTTCCTCTATGTAGAACAATTGTGGGGATTCCACTAATAGGATATGCTCTTGAGAAGTCAGCCCTAACCTCCCATAGGCAGATTATTATAACGCTTGGCCTAGGGGTAATACTGTAATACTGTGGTTCTAGTCCCTGAGACACTACCCGAGTCTGTTCAGATTTCGTATGCCTTCTCTGGGAGATTCCTAACCCCGTGGGTGTGTTTTCTGGACTTAGCCATTCCCGGCAACCTGTACCTGAATATTTGATAAGAGTAGGCTGGGGCGTTGGCCCCGTATCTAGCTACTAAGGTGGTTCCCTGAGTGACCTATGCAATAAGCACAATGTCGACGGAAACTAACTGTCACTGGCGATAGCCACTATGTGGCGGACTGACCCTCAACTCTCTAAGCAACTCTGGTGCCTCTGACTCTAGGGTAAGGGCATACTAATAAAATTTTGTCCCTAGAGGCGGCAAGGTACACCAATGGTCTCTGGACGAGCTCTACTAATAATAAAGGTGCCGATCTGATAGTTAAATCACCCGGCTGTACCTATACTGTTCAAATTACTAACTCAGGCCCAACCATTTCCCACAAACATCTGAAGCCTAGGCATGAGAACAAAACATCATTTCTACTAACTTAATGAGTTACCCTTAACCTCCTCTTTCCCGAAGAGGGATACTGCATTATACTCTTAATATGCTTTCTAACAGCTAACCACAACATACGTAAATATAATCTACTGATAGCAGCTAACCACGACATACATGGATATTATATACTTGCAACAGCTAATTGCAACAAGTAGGATCATTTTCAATGCTCAGAAGGATAAGTCGTATCATTGTACGACGAGAATAACTTGCTGAAGGAATAAGCCTTAACATACCTTAAATGTCGATTCTCATTTAACTGATTAGTTCCAACCTGAAGCCAGCAGTTCCACCAAAGTACAACCCTTATACTAAGAGAATAGGGCTAGTTTCAATACTAAATTCGGCCAATAACTGTATCTTTCAATTATAATATCAACTATTACTTACCTCTGAATAACTCAGCGAAAACCCGCAATTTCTCGATTGTTAAGAAGGGAGAAATGCTTACCTGATGCCTGTAGCCATTTAGGATTCAACTTGAAGAAATTCTGACAACCTTTACTCCATGGGGTTCTGGTACGCCAAGAAAATTTTTGAGAAATAACTCCTTAATAATTCTTCCCATAGTCCTAGAACTCATTACCGAATCTTATTTGTGTTTGGGCGGCATTTGGTAGCGTAATCGATGAAAACTCATGGTTGCTCCCTCCTCTGGACGAAGACCCTTTTGAAATTAATTTAAAATGAAATGATGGGAGTATATAAATATATAGGGCGGTAGCGGAGGTGTGCCTCGCGCTGCCCAACGTGCCACAAGGCCCCCCCACCGCGCCTCCCATTGCGATAGTAGCCTGGCGCGCCGCACTGGCCAAGGCACTGCAGGCTGGCGCATTGTGCTTGCCCCTCACAGCCTAGCCTCACCCGACCCTATTTCTTTGAAACTTTTCCACACGCACCAAGCCATTCTTAGTCGTCACAAATCCACGCGTCACAAATCAAGCCATTTGATGGGGTGTAACAATTTTGGCAGTGAAGGTGATGGGAGGTGATCACGAGTCGTGGTAATCGGTAATTATCGGTTTTGTCCCTCGTGGTTACCAATGAAGATGGAGTCTAGTTGAGACGACTACTAGTAGACCACAAGTCGTGGTCCAAGGCAACGACTCATCCAGTCCCTCGTTGGGACTGGCAGTCTATTTTTCTCTCCGAGTTTATTAAGGGCTTTTCCATAATTCCTATGTTCCTAAGACCTAAACTACATTGTTTTAAGCTCAGAATAGAGTGTTTAAAGATGGGTTAAGATATTATAAGCCTATCCTAATTCTTTCATGCAAGCATAGAGGTATGGAAGGTGATCAAGGCTAGTTCTTAAAAGTTCCTCCTCAATTCTCTTTGGGAAATCAAGGAAGTGTGAAAATCAGATTCCTTCAGGTATGTAAGGCTATGAATGGTGCAATTGTCCACACCCATGCCCAATTCCCTCTCAATTCATGATATCCTAATTGATGATTCCATGGGGGTTTTACCCAATGCATAATTTCTAAGTTTCAATCATGGGTAAGATATAAGCATGTTTTAAATAATGAATTGTGATTATTAGGAAGATTTTACAATGTTTTAAATTATAAATTATGTTCTAAAGTTTTCTAGATTATGATGCCCATCCATGAATGTTCATGAAATTTGTAATTTATGAGATATGTGTTCAAGTATGATGAGATGTTTATCAAGAAAGTATGATTTTGAAATACCTGTATCTATGTTCATGTTTTCAAAGTGAATCAAGTTTATTTCAAGCATGTTTAAGAATTTCAAGCTCATATGATCAAGTATGTCTTATGATTTCATGAATTAGCTTACCACATGGTTTTGGAGTCGAGACTCTCTTTTTTTTAGCTTGTAGTATGGTTGAGCCAAGGCTCCTCATTTTATGATTTTAGTTTATGCATGTATGTTATTATTCAGCTTCGTCACTAGACGATGGTCATCTTTGTTGAAAAAAAATGGAGAGCATATGCATATTTTTGGGAGTATTGTCTAGCATCGAGTAGGCTAATGGTCAGTAGAACAATGCACCAACGTAGGTTTACTTATAAACATTGGGACCTCCCTTCAAGTTTCCCCTTCCCCCAAGGGGCCTTGAACTTGATATCTCTATCAAGATAGCGTCCTTATCCCTGGAAAAGCTCTGGACGGCTATTCCCACTTGAGTGTCATAGTCAGGACCATGTAACCTTTATCGTGGTAATGTTGGTTACATAAAGTGTCTCCCATTATTCCTCATGATTTCAGTGATGCATGTACATCAGTCATGATATTATATTTTCAGCAGGTTTGACCCAATGTTTAGTTTTACTTTTGATTATCAATTTTCAACTTTGGGTCATTTGATTTAATTATGATGTTCGACTATGTTTAGATCATGATTTAAGAAAATAGCATAAAAGCCCTACTCTCAGAATCTTATCTTGATTATGTTTTATACTATGCATGTTTAATGATTTTACTTAGCGATTTTACTTACCTTGTATACTTGGTACATTTCACGCACTAACTGCATACTCTATGATGTACCGTTTCCTGATACAGGATCTGATATCCAGCGTCAGTTCCACTGCTAGTCAGATTCCCGGAGTTAGCTTACTTCAGTCCTAGTTGGAGAGTCCTTATCTTTCTGGGGCCTTTCTATTTAGAAATGTCTTGCATTTTCAGTTTTCTGACGATAGTGAGTTATTTGAGGTCTTATCCCAACAACTCGTCAGTATTAGAGGCTTTTCGAAGATAGTTTTTATTCCGCTTTAGACTCATGTATATATTTAGATGTATTGTGATGTTCAGACTTCTGCTATGTTATTCATGATGAACTTTCGTATTATTTGAATGAGTTAGATGTATGTTCATTCCATGGGTCAACTTGGAGCCTTTTGGGGTTTCTTGTCCCGTGGCTAGATCCGGGCCTATGTTCGGGTTATGACAAACTTAGTATAAGAGAATTAGGTTTTGAAGTTTCTTAGGGTGTCCGAAAGCTGCGTTAAGTAAAGTCTTTTTAATGGGTGTGAAGCGCGTGATACTTATGACGAAGAGGCTAAGAGAGGTTTAGGAAATGTTCCCTTCTTTCATGATCTAAGTCATGAGACGAATCTCTTTGTCTTTCTAACTCGTGCAATATGCATTTGCAGAATCATGCCTCCCCGCAGAGTTAATGGAAGGAGAAACGGAAATGGAAATGGCCATGAAAATGACAATTGAGACGGGCACCAGCAGTCCCCACTAACCCACAAGGATCATATAACTGAGCCAGTTGCCCACGTAGAGTTTAGGGAATCCATTTAGATGTTAGCCCAGGCCTTGACCGCCCAGGTCTATCAGCATGCATTAGCGCATGACCCTCAGAAAGGGAATGCGGCGGAGGCAAGAGTTAGGGATTTTCTAAGGTTGAACCCTCTCGAGTTCCTTGGATCGAAGGTGGACGAGGATCCACATGAGTTCATTGAGGTGGTTTTTACGATCACCCAGATTATGGGGGTGACTAGGGAGGAGTGCGTCGATCTAGCCTTGTATCAGTTGAAGGGGGTTGCACATATTTGGTTCAAGCAATGGAAGGATAGTAAGGTAGTTGGAGTAGGCCCTATCAATTAGGATGAATTCCATGTCGCTTTTCTGGATTGGTTCTTTCCTCGGGAGATTAGGGAGATATAAGTGGCCAATTTTTTTAATTTAAAGCAAGGAAAAATGACTGTTCAGGAGTATGCCTTGGAGTTCACTCATCTGTCCAAGTATGCACATGAGATGGTGGCAGATCAGAGAGCCCGTGTGAACAGGTTTGAACACGGGATAACAGACTACTTCGTTAGGGATTGCTGGACTGTGATGCTTCTTTAGATTATTGACTATGTCTTATAGTCCTGTACGCCCAACAGATGGAGTCAGTATAGATGAGTGAGCGGGAGAGGGAGGCCATGAGGTCCAGGACCGATATCTTCGAATTCTCCCAACGACCTAGTGGGCACCGTCAGTAGACCCACCAAAGATCTTCATCCCCATTTCCTTCGGGCTATGAGTATTCCATCCATGATCAGAGGGGACGAGAATCAGGCTCAAGAGGTCAAAGTAGCAGAGCCAATGAGATCAGCCCTCTAGAGTGTAGAAGTTGTAGCCAGAGACACACAGGGCAGTGTTTGGCCGGTACAGGTGCTTGCTTTGGGTGCGAGAAGCTCGGACACATGCTTAGAGATTGCCCAATAGCTAGAAATGGTCATGATAGGGGCCGAGGCCCACCTTCTAGTTTAGCAGCTCCACCAGCACGCCTAGCTCAGCATGGGGCGTCTACTAGTACAGGTGGCGGGCAACAAAAATAGATTTTATGCCCTAGCATCCCGTTAGGAGCAGGAGGTCTCCCCAGATGTAGTAACTAGTATGTTATGAGTATTCAACCTTGATGTATATGCATCGTTAGATCCAGGGGCTACTTTATCTTTTTTGATGCCCTATGTTGCAAGTAGTTTTGGATTCAATCCTAAAATCTTATCAGAACCCATCTTAGTCTCTAACCAATTAGTGATTCAGTCATAGCTCTATGGGTATATAGAAATTTCCCTGTCACAGTCGTTCAGAAAGTGTCACGCCCCGCCTTGGGGGTATGACTGGCACCTGGTGCCCTATTAGGACCTGAACTGCTAGACTACTGAGCCTAAGCACATCTGGTACCTGGCTGGTTCTAACCCTGATTCACGGAATCAACGGGCTATATAGCGGCTGTAAATATAGCCTCCGGCCGACTAGGCCTATAGCCACCTGTACAACAACAACAGCTAACCAGAATCAGCGCGCAAGCCTTGGCCTCCGGCCGATGAGCCTACCCGCTTTGTACAACAACAGCGCCAGAATCACATTCATATAGGGGAGCCCTGCGGGATGACAAGGCCACCGTGACCTCTAGTTATCTCTAAACCAATATAACAAATGCTGAACAGCTATGTGACCGGCAAGGTCACCACTACTAACTTGATAAGGCCTCACATGGCCAACATAAACAACTAAACACACACCTGGCCCCACATGACCAGCACAACTAACCACAAGTACACACAATCTGCAAGCCTCTAAGAACACTGATAAGATGGTCGGGACAGGGCCCCGACCTACCCATACTATACAACATAAGGAAAAGATATAGGCACACACACACACTCTGAAATGATCGAATGACAGGGCATTGACTCGCGCTGGCTAGGATCACAGGGTCGGTTCCTCGTCTATAGACACACAGGCAAGTAATGCAGCGCCCCAAATGGGCGTCAGTACCACTAGTACCAAGTATGTAAAGCAAACTGAACGTAACTGAATATAAGCAACATAACTAGAAATTCTGGACAGTAAATGTATCTGAGCTATCTGGACTAATGGAATTTGAAATAAACATCCTTTGAAGGTGTGGTAGGAGCATACCTGTCATCATGGCGACCCGCTGTCTATCAGCTAATAGATATCAAGTATATACATTTACATAACAAACAAGAACCTATAGTAGCCCCCATAAGCCGGAAGGTGCCAACCAACACACAATCTATATACCCTACTGGGTCAAATCCAGCCAAAAATAAATCACTCCACTCACCTACTAACTACGACACCATTACCGGCCCCCTGGGTACATGCAGCTTGTTCCTCTGGGCCTCTGACACTATAACTGTATCTGAGTCCGGAGGACTCTTGTATCTAATAAACTGTAATCTATAAACTGCCCCCTGGGCGCAAGCGCTCAACAGGGCAAGCTATCTTGCGCTATCTTGAATCCAGCTACGATCACGGGAATGCTGCATCCATCTTCGTCCTACTACGGACGGCATGCCCCTCCTTAGGTAACTGTTCTCACCCTCTGGTGGGCGAGTCGACATAGCTTTTAACCCAGGGGCGAAGAAGAGCTCTAGGGTGCCCTCCCTTCTTAGCACAAAAGGTCTCAGCAAACAATAGTCACGTATAGCAGCCATGTTCGATCTGAAAATACTATCTGAATTCTGATTTCTTATTCTGAACTCTTTTCTACATAGGCAGTTCACATACTGAGCTATACTGTATCTGAGATATTATCTGACTGACTGATACTTTACTAACTGTTTCTGAATATATCATAATATTATAAAACATGCTTGCTAGATTCATACTGTACTCAACTCTCGACTTCTGAATTCTTTCTTCTATAGTTCACGCTATTTGCTATACGAAGCTAACTGCCAGAGAACTAGCTTTACATACCTTCTTTGGTTCCCGACTAGCTGGCATGGCTTAATTCAATCGATGCCAGCTATTTCCTCCCAACTGCATTCATATATATCTCAATTAGAGGCTGGTCTCGCTAGCTATCTAAAAGAAAATATCTTTTAATATATATATAGCCCAAACGTTGGCTTATCGAAAAACAGTCGAAAATCCGCTATTTCTCGGAAGTCGGAGAGAGGGAGACAATTACTCATTTTAGGGCTTAAAGTATATTGACACTAATTTGGAGCAATTCTACTTACCTTAGCTTGGTGAGCTACAGCGATTGTCGACGAATTTTCATGAAACTGAATCCATGGGAACCCTTCCTTGTTGCTATGCCTCGGTATCTGGAGTTAATTTGAGTTTGGACCGCGTTTGATGGCGTAATCGGAAGGAAATATCAATGGCTCCTCCAGCACCCTCTATTTTCTTGTCGTGTTTGGAAATAAAATGGGTAGAAATGAAATTCAAAAACTGAAATTGGAGGCTTTATATAGTTAGGACCTTTGATCGCATTCGTCGAATGCGATTTATATAGATCGCATTGCCTTGCGTGCCGACTTGGCGCTTGTCAGTCTGCCACAACACTTTTCTCACACGTATGGCATTCTAAAACTCTTAACCAAAATGCGAATAGGCCATCTACATGTCAAGAATCTACGAGGTGTAGACATCTTCCCCCTTAAGAACATTCGTCCTCGAATGTAAACTTCTATACAAAAAATTTCAACTTATTTGACTTAGTTTAAAAAAGAATTTCGGCGGAGTCTCCCCTAAAATTTCGGCAGAGTCTCCCCTGTAATATGGACTATCTCAAAAATCCTGAAATGCAGAAAAGTCCAATACATGTACTCCACACAACACTAGTATTCATTGCATAAACAAGCTATTTCATTTATTTACATAATATAAGGAAATTCATATGATAACAATACTAACATACCTCTTGACTGACTGGGCTTGAAACAGGTGAGGATATCTGACTTTCATATCTTCCTCTGCTTCCCAAGTCATCTCTTCTCGATTCCTATTACGCCATAGTACCTTGATAGAAGCAATATCTTTAGTTCTCAATCTACGAATCTGCCTATCTAGTATGGCTACTGGAACCTCTTAATAGGCCAACTCTTCCGTAACCTGGACATCTTGGACTGGGACAACTTTGGATGGGTCTCCTATGTAATTTCTTAGCATAGATACGTGGAAAACTGGATGAACGGATTCTAATTCTGGAGGAAAGTTCAACTCATATGCCACTTGGCCTATTCTTAGATGAATCTGAAAAGGCCCAACGAATCTCGGACTGAGCTTACCTCTCTTGCCGAATCTCATCACCCCTTTCATTGGAGATACTTTTAGAAATACCCAATCATTCGCATTAAATTCTAGGTTTCTGTGCCGCACATCAGCATACGATTTCTGGCGGCTCTGTGCAGTCAGTAGGCATTCTCTGATAAGCTTTACCTTCTCCTCTGATTGATGAATAATATCTGCTCCAATCGACGGTGACTCTCCCACTTCAAACCAGCCAACTGGCGATCTACATTTTCTCCCATACAGTGCCTCAAAGGGCGCCATCTGGATAGCTGAGTGATAACTATTATTA
>JACEIK010003505.1:107851-118536 GCA_018107945.1 Datura stramonium | reverse complement strand
TATCTGAGATATTATCTGACTGACTGATATTGCTTTACTAACTTTTATTCTGAATATATCATAATATTATAAAACATGCTTGCTAGATTCATACTGGACTTAATTCTCGACTTCTGAACTCTTTCTTCTATAGTTCACGCTATTTTCTATACTGATTTACTAAGTTTCCGAAGGAACTAGCTTTACATACCTTTGCTTCGGATTTCCCGACTAACTGGCGTAGCTCGGTCAGTACTTATGCTATTTCTCCCAACTGCATTCATATATATCTCAATTAGAACTGAATATGCTAATATCCTGAAAGAAAATATCACTTTTAATTTATATATAGCCCAAACTTTGGCTTATCAAAAATCGGTCAAAAACTCGCTATTTCTCGGAAGTCCAGAAGGGAGAAATACTCACTTTAGGGCTAGGAGTATATTGACACTAATTTGGGGCAATTCTACTTACCTTAGCTCGGTAGCACTATGACTCACCGGCCGAATTTCACGAAACTAAATCTGTAAGAATGCTCCTTGCTGCTTAATACCTCGGTATCTGGAGTTAATTTGAGTTTGGACCGTGTTTGACGGCGTAATCGGAAGGAAATTTCAATGGATCCTTCGTACCCACTGTTTTCTAGTCGTGTTCTGGAAATAAAATGGTGAAATGAAGTCAAAAACCAAAGTGGAGGCTTTATATAGTTGGGACCTTTAAGTCGCATTTGTCGAATGCGATTTATAAGTCGCATTCGTCGAATGCGATTTATATAAGTCGCATTTGCCTTGCGACGCGCCGACTTGGTGCTTGTCCGGTCTCTCCCCGGGCCCTTTTCTCACACGTATGGCATTCTAAAACTCATAACCAAAATGCGAATAGGCCATCTACATGTCAAGAATTTATGGTGTGTAACAGAAAGTCACCTCAGTATATTTAGTAGAGTTTGCTAGGATCGATTATGATGTTATCATCAGCATGGATTGGTTATTTGCATGTCATGCCTCAATCAATTTTAGAACCCGTTCAATAGAGTTCAGATTTTCGAGTAAAACAGTCTTAGAGTTGAAGGGTAGTTCAGCTGTGCCTGTAGGTCATTTCATTTCCTACCTTAAGGCCAGAAAGATGATTTCTAAGGGTTGTGTGTACAATCTAGTTAGGGTTAAGGATGCTACGTCTGAGACCCTGACTATCCAATCAGTTCCCATAGTGTGTGAATATCCAGAAGTGTTCCAAAATGATCTACCAAGAATTCCTCCTGAGAGGGAAATTGATTTTGGTATCGACCTTCTTCCAGACATGCAGCCTATATCTATTCCTCCATACAGTATGGCCCCATACAAGTTAAAGGAGTTTAAGGAATGGTTGAAAGACCTTTTAAAAAAGGGATTAATTAGACCTAGAAAATCACCGTGCGGTGCAACAGTTCTCTTTGTCGACAAGAAAGATGGTTCCCTTCGGATGTGCATTGATTATCGGCAACTGAATAAAGTTATCATCAAGAATAGGTATCCACTCCCTAGGATTGATGATTTATTTGACTAGCTTCAGGGTGCTAAGTTCTTTTCAAAGACAGACGTCAGATCCAAATACAATCAACTAAGGGTTCAGGAGAGTGACATCCCGAACACGGCCTTCATCACACGGTATGGTCATTACGAGTTTGTAGTTATGTCTCTTGGACTAACGAAGGCTCCTGCAGCTTTTATGGAACGGATGGATAGGGTGTTCAAGCCATACTTGGATATGTTTGTGATTGTATTCATAGATGATATCCTTATATACTCTCGGAGTGAAAGCATGCCGCTCATTTGAGCGTAGTGCTACAGACTCTTAAGGATCGCCAGTTATATGCTAAATTAAGTAAATCTGAGTTTTTGTTGAACTAAGTGGCATTTTTGGGTCATGTGGTGTAAAGTGATGGTGTGCAGGTGGACTCTCAAAAGATAGAAGTGGTGAAGAATTGGCCTGTACTGGTGAATCCTTCGGATATCAGGAGTTTCTTAGGTTTGGCTGGGTATATTCGCAGATTTATTGAGGATTGTTCATCTATTGCAGCCCATTGACTAAGTTGACCCAGAAGAAGGTAAAGTTTCAATGGTTAGAGGCTTGTAAGAGGAGCTTCCAGGAGTTGAAGTCTCGACTCACCTCAACACCTATACTGACCCTTCCTGAGGGTACCGATGGGTTTGTGGTATATTGTGATGCTTTGAGGATCGACCTTGGTTGTGTATTGGTGCAAAATGGTAAGGTTATAGCTTATGCTTCCAGGTAGCTAAAGGTTCATGAAAAGAATTATCCGACTCATGATCTTGAATTTGCGGCGGTAGTATTTTCCATGAAGATTTGGACACACTATTTGTACGGGGTAGACGTGTTAACAGACTACAAAAGCCTACAATATGTGTTTACTCAGAAGGATATACATCTACATCAAAGAAGGTGGTTGGAGCTACTCAAGGATTATGATATAAGTGTCTTTTACCACTCGGGCAAGGCTAATGTGGTAGCCTACGCTCACAGTAGGATTTCTATGGAGTATGTTTCCCATGTAGATGAGGGAAGAAAGGAACTTGTGAAAGATGTGCATCGGCTTACAAGGTAGGGAGTTCATTTGTGTTGACTCAACCAATGGTGGTGTTATTGTTAAGAAAGGATAAGAATCCTCCTTGATGACTGATGTAAAAGCTATACAAGACAAGGATCCTATTTTGGTAAAGTTAATGGAAGCCGTTCAGAATCAAAAGGTAGAGGTCTTCTCCTAAGAGGGATATGGTGTGCTCCAATATCAGGGTTGTTTGTGTGTACCAAATGTTGCACAAGGTTCATGATTCTAGATACTCTATATATCCAAGTGCCACCAAGATACACCGTGACCTACGGGAAGTCTATTAGTGGAATGGCATGAAAAAGGACAATGCAGATTTGTGGCTAAGTGTCCGAATTGTCAACATGTGAAAGTGGAGCATCAATGAATGGGAGGTATGCTTCAAGACATTAGTATTCCTACTTTGAAGTGGGAGGAGCTCAATATGCAATTCATCATAGGGTTGCATCGTACTCATCGATAGTATGACTCCATTTGGGTTGTGCTGGAAAAATTGACCAAGGCAGCTCATTTCCTACTGGTCAAAACCACTAATTCAGTGGAGGATTATGCTTAGTTGTACATTCGGGAGCAATTTCGGTTGCGTGGCATTTGGGGTATAACAAACATACCCATAAGTAAGAATCTACTTGACACGACTTGTAAACTCCATAGGATACGACTTCGCTGTGATACCATGTTTGTCAGGCCCCAAAAATGGTGGGGGAGGGCTCGACTGGCTCCTGATACCTAACTGATGGAGAAGTCGATTATATATCATCTGTACCTCTAACACCTAGGCCCTCCAAGACACCTTTCACAATCAACTAGAGTAAACATATGGACCCATAAGGTCTCAACTACCACAAATAAATAACTAAAATGCCAATACGGACATGACTATGCTAAACCAAGCAACGGAAAGCTGACAAGGCCTCAAATTGAATAATACTATACATACTTAGTCCACAAAGCCTCTAATGAGTAAACTTAACTGAGGGTCGGAATAGGGCTCCGACCTACCCATAACTATAACTCAAAACACAAACTAAAATAACGAAGCCCTAGATCCAAAAAAGAAAGGAGCATACCAGCACATCTGCTGATCTCACGAACTGCTACAACAACTAGCGATCCCGGCCCCTCCCTGCACCTGCGACATAAACGCAGGTCCCTAGGCGAAAGGACGTCAGTATGAATGAAATGTACTGATATGTAAAGCTGAAAACTGTAAACATATAAGATAGCAATGATAACTAAGAAAAAAATAAGGGACAGTAACAACCTTAAATCTTTGAAACCAAAACCTAACAATAACTCAATTCTGAAGTGCATATGAAACCAACTAATGCATAAGCAAAGCTATAACTCTAATGCCGATGGCCAGCCAACCATTAAATTCATGTAAAAATGACTCTAGCCGATATACCACACTGGGTAAAATAAAAATATCTTCAGCCAGTGAACCACACCAGGGTAAAATAAATATATCTCCAGTGGGTGTACCATACCAGGGTGAAATAAAAATATCTTTATCATAATCATGAATGGAGCTGATAGAGCTTATCTGAGTCAATTTAACAAATATAGCATTAAAATGACAAATGGTAAATATGTGGCTGCAATAGGTCTCTTTCAAAACACATAAATGCAATTGAGCACACATAGCATGTAAAGCTAGCAAATATGCACATATGTCATGTATAGCTGTCAAATTATACACAAACATGTTGTCTCAGTGACTCGAAGGACCTTCAGGAGGTTTAGGCAACATATGAACTTTATTAGGTTTACAAGCAAGGTCCTATAAATAATCTTACCAATTTAACGTATCGCTTGAATAGAAGTACACAAATTCTCATTTTTATAGAATCCTTTAACATCTGGAAATTGCATATACTTACTTCCCATAAGGTGGTTCCTTTACCTGGATCGACAACTATATATTGAAATTCTGTTATCAAACTTATCACATGAATGAGCACATATAATTCTTAATTCTTTTGTCTTATTCGCAGGTAAACATGGAACTTATAACTTTGAACTTGGAGTTATTTAATATAATTCTTAACATATACATAGAGTTGAGAGCTGAATTGTTATACCCCGAAAGCCGTAAGATTAGACCAAGAAATTGAAATAGAGAAAATAGAAATTTCTGCACCAGGTCGCAGGACGAGTCGTCCAATGACCTATCAAGAACCCCACGAGTTATTAAGTGTCCAGTGGAGAAAGGCTGGGACTTAATTTGAAATTTTAATTTTTGGATGACCACGGATGTGACCACGAGTCGTGGCCACCATCATGACTTGTCATGTTAGCCGTGGTCAAGGATGATATGCAGGAAGAAGAAAATCAGCAGTGCACCTAACGGGTCATCGCCATGACTCATTGGGTACAACACGAGTCGTGGCGTCCCCTGTGGTGACCCTCAGGAGAATTTTTGTCATGCTCCACCTTGGGAGGCATGACTGGCACCTAATGCCACACTGGGATCTGGATTGACGTGACTGACCTAATGTACTTCTAGTGCACGCCTGTAACTTAATTCAAGAAAATGATGGGCTATATCTCAGTTGTAAATACAGCCTCTGGCCGACAAGGCCAGCTCTAAAGGAAGAAAGCTAACAAACAACAATGCAATAACAGGGATTCTATGCGGGCCGGCAAGACTATAATGCTGTCTAGTTATAACTAGAATAAAAGCTGATAGCTATACGAGTCCCCACACGGCAAATACATAAAAGAAGACATACATGGGCCCCAAACGACTAACAACAACCAACTAACTGAGGAAGGCAGTCTGCAAGCCTATAATAATAGGAATAATGGTCGGGACAAGGCCCCGTCCTACCCAAATGCAACATAACTGAAAAAAATTGTACTATCTACAACCTGACAGCTCCAAATGAAAGGAACTGTGACTTGTTGACTTTGAATAACTTCTAATGGAGGTCCTGAACTCTGTCTGTCTAAACTTGCACGCAAGTATGTAGTGCCCCATAGTTGGGCGTTAGTTTAATATGTACCAAATATGTAAGGAAATAATAAAAGCTGAGTAAGACTGATAAAAACTGAATGTGAACAGTAATAAGATCCAAAAGTTAACCTGTAAGCTTTCCTTTCCACAACCTGCATCTAGTAAGTCACTACATGTGTATAAGCTGAAACTGTACGACTATTCATTCATAAGCTATAACTGATAGACAAATTTACAAACATGAATCTAACTTGGCCCCCATAAGACGGGAAGCTACAAGAAACACAAAATGACCTACCTGGGCCCCCATAAGCCTCGACAAGTGCAAATCATTCTAGATATCCCTATTGGTACCCCGTAGTCTCTATAAGTAACTGTAACTGTATCTGATCCATCTGGGCTCCTTTAACTTTATCTATGCCATCTGGACTCCTGTAACTATATCTGTGTCTGAGCTGCCCGGGTTATGTAACTTGACCCCGAGCCTAGGCTTGACTATGGGACATTATGTAATTTTTGATAGCTAGACCCCGAGCCTTGGCCCGACTATGGGTCATAATTTTACTATTGTAACTGGATCCCGAGCCTTGGCTCGACTATGGGCCATAACATAACTGATGTAGCTGGATACGACCCTCACAGCCTATGTCTAGTGTAACTCAATGCAGCCCTCACTGCCTCAATTTCATAGAGATCGATACGGCCCTCACTGCCTAAGTCAGGTGCTTTTGGACATCATACTTCCCCTAAAAGCATGGCCTTATACGGAATAACATCTAACAATCAAATGTGGTAAGGAAAACCAAATCTAGCTAGGGTTAACTCTGGCGAGGGTTTTGATGAGTTGGAAATTTACCAACTCATTAGGCTCTTAATCATGAATTTTTACCTAGTTTTAGAGTCATTTCTGTGGATTTTATGACCTTTTTATTGAATTCTTTTTAGGTACCTCATGTGAGTAAAGAAAGCATTAAATGAAGCAAAACACATGGAATTTGAGAATAAATTTGATGAGTTAGCATATGAGGGAGAGGACCCAAACAGAAGGGAAGATTTGAACATAGAAAGAGGTGCAAGGACATGCTTTGAATCGGCTAAACGCGGATTTGAAAGGCGAAGCGCCGAAGCTACTGCCCTGACTGGCTAAACTACTAGCACTTCATGGAATGGCACCAGCTAAAAGCCACTGAACCACTGGTTCCCCCCTGCCAGGACACTGTTTTGAACCGGCTAAAGTTTTGTGCTCCATGGATTGCAACCAGCGAATTACCAGTTCCTCGCTGGAAAGGCCGTCTAATGAAGGGTAAAAGGGGTCCAAAAAGGTCTCAAAAGCATCTAGAAGATCCAAAGACATTTGGGGAAATTTGTACACAAGAAAGTACAGATATATAACCTCCATTGTACACCAACTAAAGAGGGAACCATTCAACCAAAAATTCATATATCTAATTTTCATCTTCTTCAAAGAATTTTTAGGAGATTCTTTTCTCCATAGTTTTGTAGAGTTAGGTAGCACTTTTCTTATTATTTTTCTTTAACCCATTTTGGGGGAATTCCACCATTGTTGTAAGAGCTTGTGAAGCTAATGTAATGAATGTGAAGGGAATCCTCTTGGTATATTCTCTGGATCTTTAAATATGCTTTACTCATTTGCTAATTAGAAGTATATTCATGGTGGGTTTGTTAATATGATTAGGTTTTGATAAATAGCTCTTGGATTCTTATTGAATTGTATGTGGGTGTTCCTAGATTCATCTTCCTATTGTTAAATTAAGTGTAAATCTATTATATACTCTTCAATCAATTAATTAAAATCCATTGATTATGATATGGGTCTATCTATACTTTATTGATTGTTTCTCGGGAGAGAATGATTAAGTATTGGAAGGGAATCTTGTAGTGGGTATGGATAGGAGATTGTAAAATTAAGCTTGAAATATTTGAAATTACTTCCTTCCTAATTGGCAGCTAATAGCTAGGAATAGTGAAGTTGCCAGTCCAAATCGATTCGGGTTGAGCTAAATCGTAGCTAGAGTTTGAGAAAACTCTTGCTAGGGTTAGTCAAAAGGCTGGGAAGCTGATCCACCTACTTCCTGAGATTATTTACACTTGAGTATAAGGCATTGAAGAAATTCCCGATTTAATGGTGATCTCACCCATAAAATGTCCCTAGCCTCTCACTTGTGATTACTTCTATTGGAATTTCCCCCAATTAGTTTTAGTTTAGAATTAGTTAGTTAATTTTCCCTTTTTATTTCTCTGTCAATTTTACTTTTCAAATATTGAACAATTATGCACTCTAGTTTGAATTAGTTTATAACTTTTCAATTATAGACTCAATTCTCCATGGTATACGACCTCAACCACTCGTCGGGAATATTTGTTTTGAGCAGTGACCGTTTACGCTCTTTCATAAAAGGAGAGTGTATTTTGGACGTTATCAGAAATGGTGCCATTTCCGGGGAATTGAGTTGTGATAAGCCATTAGTTATTTATTGATTCGAACTAGCTTTGCATTTTTGTTTTACATTTTGTTTTCCTTTTATTTTTGTTTTTGTTTTTGATTGTTTTTTGTTGAATGATGGCGTCATGGAATGAATTGAGGTCTGTTGGTGGCAACCCTTATTATGATGACCCATGTACCTATTGTGGAGGACCACACTATTGCAAAAATTGCAAATATGCCCCTAGAAGGGAGATGAGTGCACCTTCTCCTTCCTATTATTGGTATAGATGCACATTATGTGGTAGTCATGGGAGACATTGGGATGGATACTCAAATGGGTTTACTTCCCGCTATAATGGTTATGATAGGAGTTGTGCTCCCAAACTTGAAAGAAATGAAGCCATGGCAAGAGAGGGAAGGAGAAGCACATGTGGACACATAAAAGCCATGCTCCAAGACTTTGTGGAGATGGAGTTTAATGCGGATAAGAATATCAACCCCTCTATGCCCATGGAATCATCAAATCCGCTAGAAGAAAGATGTAAATCTCTAAAAGAAGAAGTGGAGGAGACATTAAGGAGCATAGCAAGAAGAAGTGAACAATGGGGCATACCTCAACTTGACTCATGAGAGGAAGATCAAAATGATGATGAAGAAGGAGTCAAGGTGAGTGTTGAAGAAGTCATAGACGTGTTCCAACAACCCAACATTATGAAAATGCAAGATGCCAAGGTTGAAGAAATGACACTAGAGTCTCCAAATCACATTCAACAATTACACTCAAGGTTTCTAGTGTAGTTGAAGAGGAAGATGGAAAGCAAGAGGCATGCTCGAAAGGGAAGCATAAACCGCCCTCTTATAATTTTTCAACATTGATCTTTGTCGAAAAAATGGAGACTGCAGAGACCAAATCAATGGAGGAAGTTTAGGAGGATGATCAAGGTGGCTTCTTCTTAGAATATGCCATGCCAACGAGGCCAAAGCACATCCCTCCTTTGAAGGCCAAGACACAGAAGATGCAACATCCATCGCTTAACCCTTTGATGCTTACACCACCACCTCTCAAGCGGGATAGAAGAATGGATAAGAAGCTAGGGATGCGATTCAAATGCTCAAAGTGGAGAGATAAGTGGTTAAGTTGGAGTCGTCGAGCCACGACGTAAACTAAGGCGCTTCTTGGGAGGCAACCCAAGTGCTTTTACTTATTTTTTTTACTTTTTACTTTTATGTTGTTTTACTTTATGTTTGTGTTGTCCTTGATTTTATAGGGTTGGAATAAGTTTGTAGAATGGCAACCACTGAAAGAAGAAAAAGAAAAAGGAGAGCATGGAAAATGCATGTAAAATGAATGCCTCTATCGTATCAGGGCGTCCTCTCACACATTCCTTCCTCATTTTTTTAACCTTATGCATCGAGGAGTGTTACAAGATTTTGTAAAGGCATTAGGGAGGCTTTAGTTACTTAAGCTAAACAATTATCCTACCTTCACCCCTAGCCTTCATTATGAACCACATGTCCTAATTGATTCTAGGTGTAGCAACACTACATTAGTGGCAATATAAATGAAGGGAAATCCTATTCGTCAATTTGTGTGCATTTGAATTTATTTGTGAGAGTGAGCACATTTGTCTTATCTTATAATCCCATTGTGTGAAATGCTACGAAAATGTGTAAGGGATTCTTTCTTCTTGTGAGGAGCATTATTTCTTTGGAGTACATGCTTAAAATTATTTTCAAATAGAGGTATTATTAAGGCAAGAGGGTAGCGAACTTTAAGGAAAGCTTTAAATGTAAATTATCAATGACTTGAGATGCTATTTGAACTTGTTTTGAGAAACCATGCCCCTTGTTTGAATGAAATGAATTCATGCAAGATATGTATAATGATTGTGGTTACCTATTGAAGCTTGTGCAACATGGTTTGAGTTTTTTCTTTTTTTGAATTGGTGTATAATGATTGGGTTGTCGAGTGGATTCATTAGTTTGTATAAAACTACCATAGTGCCCTAAGCCTTAGCATCGTTCCCTTGTGCAAGAATGTCTAGATTGGCCCTTGATGCAAAACTCATGTTTAGCATGTTCTTCATTTGCTCAACTATAAAGAATTGCATTACTTGAGGACAAGCAATGGTTCATGTTTGGGGGTTTGATGAGTTGAAAATTTACAAACTCATTAGGCTCCTAATCATGAGTTTTTTCCTAGTTTTTGAGTCATTTATGTGGATTTTATGTCCTTTCTCTTGAATGCTTTATAGGTACCTCATGTGAGTAAGGAAAACATGAAATATAGCAAAACACATGGAATTTAAGAAGAAATTTGATGAGTTAGCATATGAGGGAGAGGAGCCAAAGATAAGGGAAGATTTGAGCTCAAAAAGAGGTGCAAGGACATGCTTTGAATCATATAAACGTGGATTTGAAAGGGTGAAATGCAGGTGAAATGTCGAAGATACTGCCCAAACCGGCTATAAAACTGGCCCTTCACAGAATGGCACCGGCTAAAAGGCACTGAACTGTTGGTTTTCCCCGCCAGGCTACTATTTTCAACCAGCTAAAGTTTTTTGCTCCACGGATTGCAACCGGCGAAACGTCGGTTCCTTGCCGTAAATGCCATCTAATGAAGGGTAAAAGGGGTTTAAAAAGGTCTCAAAAATATCTAGAAGATCCAAGGACATTTGGGGAAAGTTGTACAC